>JACFYI010001254.1:62373-75403 GCA_014898755.1 Handroanthus guayacan
TCTCGTCATTTTCCAGTCAAATTTGGAGTCCCACACTCATTTTCCGCATGTGTAATCCACGCACGCAACTTGCCTTTTAAATGCAAGAAAATTGAAAACACAGGGGTCAAAATACTATTTAAAATAACACAGGCGCCTATATGCTATTTTAAAATATCATAGGGGGGTAATATGCAATTCTCTCAATAATTCAGTGATTAATGAATCATTCTTCCATAATTATTATATTTTTCTGCAGTTCTGACTTAAAAATACTAATAATAATAATCAAACAAAAACCAACACTTTTGATATAAAATTATTTCCTATTTTTTTATATTATTTTGATAAGTACATGAAATTAGCTATAAATTTACATAATTGAAGAAAAAAAATTCCTTCTGGCAGAAATTCAAAATTTAAACAAAAGGTTAATTAACACAACATTTATCATAGGGAATCGTAGGGGAAAGAAAGATGAGAAAGACCACATTCTACATCAGTAGCACAAGAATGAAATTCGCCAGCAGAAGAAGAACAAAACATCGCCTGATAAGTTTTTTTTACCAAAATTTATTTCCTTACACTCTCCGAAAGAATTCAAATTTCTCATTTCGTATATTTATTATGGACAGCCACCTCAAACAACTTATATTACAAAGTGCCCAAAAGAAAATAGAGATTTTGGATACAGCAAAATAGAGCTGCTATTTACTCTGCTCTGTATCCAACTAGCAAGCCAAGATAGGATAACTTGTGCACCTTTTTCCCATGAGAAATCCCTTCGACGCAAACAGGTGATACGCCGTAAAACCTGCCTGTTTTGTGAAGTCCTTCTCCGTCCTATAGAATCATACGATTTGTAATTAATAGACTCTTGTTTTCAACGGAAAACTCTTCTAGAAATGCTTATAGGAAATATAATTTCGGAGAGGAAAGAAACAGGAAGAAAATTGCACAATTTACAATAAGAGCAATGGGAAAAGACGAAGAGCTATTGCGCAGATCATATCAACAGCACTGTTCTACGAAAACTATTATAGAATCACAATGTATGCTACAAGTAAAGAATTCTACCACTATGAAATCATCTTTTGCTTCCAAAACAAGGATTTTGTTAGAAGAGTCTTTCACGGGAGGAACAGGAAGTGATGCATTGAGCTTCTGGAGATCAAACAATGGCATCGATGAACTTTGTATCATCAGCTTTTGATAACTGGTAGAAGTATAAATAATTAAAAACAAAAAAACAAAAAACAAAAAAACAACAAAAGAAGTTAAGGCGATAAGCTTTCTAGAGAAGAATGACACATTTGCAAGCTTTTTCGTGTTCCTTCCTTCTTATAGTTCATTAAGCATCTGGGGAAAGCAAGTAGTATGAGAAGGTCATTACGTATGGAGTTATAAAAGAAAAGCTTACAAATCTCAAATCAGAGAACTAATATATGTCAATGATGGCGTTAAATGAACTGGAAACCTGGCTTCCTTTTTCCCTTAAAGCTTCACATAATTCCAGAAAGCACAAGAACCAAAAATTTTAGACCTAATGTAGCTTTGATTGTTTTACGGCCTTCAATCCACAAACTTCTAATCGTAGGACCTTTTCCAAATCAAAATCATAGATACAAAATGATGTTCCAGCAACAAAACAGGATATCTGTGCTTTACGATAAATATGTTTGATGATGAATTTCCCTAGTCAAAGTGCATAAAGCCAATTTAAACTTCCATAGTTTGAAAGAACAACCAGTACTCCCTTTCTGTGGTGAATGCACAAAACAAGATGTATTGGCTTTACAGTTAAGCAGTCGATGAACTGAAAGTTTTGCTTAAACACTTCTTTTCTAACACAAGAAAGTGGGGCTTTTTAGGAAATAATGGATATCTAAGAAAGCAAACTGTCTTCATGGATAAAAGGCCCAAAATGTCACAAATGTGGGGAGATGGTACCGACCACAATTTCCATATCATTATTTCAAGTTATACAAGTAAATGAAATTCTCATAAAGACTCGAATAGAGATCATCTACTTTTAACAAGTCACAAGATAGTATTGAACAATAAGCCGACCAAAGGAATGCCCCAGCAACACTGGTGGTAATTCAATCTCCTTGCTGATGAAGTCAGCCACATCAGCTGCGTGCATCTACTGCACATATGGAGTTTTTAGGGAAATACGAGAAGCATATTATATCACTAAGTTGCAGAAGTTATCAAGAAAAAAGTTACTCTTTTCAGTTTAACAACGAGTTAATTTTGGCTCATGGAAAGAAATATTATCTATTGAAAAAGCAAAGATACCTCGAGCAAACCTGCGACTTGGCCAGCAGGTGAATCACTTTCTCCCTGAGGAATAGACAAAATGCAGTCCTTTAGAATCAAACTTAAGCATACCATTGGTGTATGATAAATTCATATATTTCCAGGTAAGTACCAGTCAAGATATTAATAAACAGAGAAAAGATGAATCGACAGCAAAACATAGGACATATTCAAATTACTGTTCATGGTTAATCAAGATGATGTCTGCCGGCAAACAAGTCAAGTAGCTCACTTAGAAGCTATCTGATAGTTGAACTCATATTTGCACGCCCTGCGTACAAACCAAACCAAATAGAACCAAGTCAAGTCAGTGAGCACCAGAAAGATGTAGGCCAGTCCCTTCGACAGGCAGGAATTCAGGAATGGAAGATGTTACAAATACAAAACTTCAATTTTACATGAAGCATACTCAAATGTGTAACTTTAACCTATGACCAACAATATGTAAAAATTTGGAAGTACCTCTTTGTGATAGATTCCTGAAGATAAGTCCCACTAAGATTTGGATCGGCTCCAAGCATGAAGCATTAGGTATATTAGTTCGAATTATTTTAAATTAAGTATCTTTACACAATGATATTCCAAAAACTGGTGTGGTTTTTATTTATTTATTTTACTTTTTTTTTTATATGATTGTAGACTGGATAATGGCTTATCTACTCATTTCAAATGTAATTAATACTCCATTAGGAAAAACAACAAACAGGGTCACAACATATTTTCTCCACAACCGAGGGAAATTAGCAGAAAAAGAAGAATACCTGACAAAGCAAGCTGAGAGCATAACAATCAAAACCAAGTTGAGAAAAGAAGGGCAACCAGTGTTCAGCCCAGCCCAAGCCCCGTGGAAACTTCCATGGGCGAATACTTTGTGTTTAAACGAGATGGGAGCTCGTGGAAATGGCGGGACTGCCTTGCTTCAGTTCGTACGGCACCCGCATCTTTTAGTTGATGTTCTTGAGGACGGCCGGGGCATTACAGTCATCCGGCATTGAGGATTGCTGATCATAACTACGGTGCGGAGAGCAGCCATTGCTGGTAACCGGAGGAGCGGGATAACTTTTTATCACCCTGGAATTTTATCTTTTTAATTTTCCAATATTAGGCTGTGTTACTACGCGTGCGATCATTTAGGGCCACTAAAATTCAGAAGCCTCATATATATATATATATATACACTAGTGGGGAGCCAACTGCGCGTTGCACGGTCTAGTGCCCGTTATGATTTTTGTATTGTAAACAAATGTAGCTGTAGTTGATCCTTTGGTATTTTCTCTTAATTTTTGTTATATAATTGTATAGTTGAATGTATAAAGATGTGGTTAGTTATATGTATTTACAACTATATGAAGTAAATAAAGTGTACTGATAGCATTCATGAAGATTTTCATGGAGTTTGGAACTTTCAATATATACTTAATTGCTATAAAGTTGTCCTTGTTAATTGTTATTATTGCTTTTGATTAACAGAGTAACATTAGATAAACTATCATAATGTGTTGTTTTCTAATATGTTTTGAGCATTTTTTATCCCGGATTTAATTTAAAATTCTTCATTAACTAATTTCTTAAATTATAGTGTAACAAAAAGTAATTAATAATTCAGCAATTGAAATTTTAAAAACTACAGTAGATCAGTACAAAACACAATCAAAATTTAAATATTTAAATTAAAAATAGTTATTAACTATCAAATATAAAATAATTTTAACTGTTATAGATAGAGTTGAATAAGCATATCTCCCTTGGTTTAAATTTAGACATATATGTATATATTTGATAAAATAAATAAATACATATTTCACTGAATCTTGTATTTCCTTACGAAAAGTGAATGCATGTATCTCTCAAAAATAAATAAATAAATAGAATTGAATTCATATATGATTGTTCAATTTAAAAAATTAAAAATTATGTTAGTGAAAATATAGTTATCTATACTGTATATAAGATGCGAGGCCTAATGACAGTTATATTTGGGGGTATGTTTCTATATGTCATAACAAAAATATCTCTTAACAAAAATAATAATCCCTCCTAATAATCACCCGCTATACAATAAAAAAATCATTAACTGACTAATTCATTTCTTTGTATTAATTCATGTGTATATTAAAATCAAATATATTTATCATATTCTAATTGTTAAACATACACAAATTAAGTATGTATTGTATTTAATATATATAAAATATATATTAATTACTTTAGGTGCACCGTACACCATCAAGTGTACATTGGAGGCTAGTTCAAATTTATGCAAAAGACCTCGAGATGCACTTTAGATAAATAATTAATAACTTAATTTTTTTAAGTTTCAGAAATTAAAAAATTAAATTACTTTCAAAAAGAAAAGTTCGTGAAATTAAAATGAATTTTAAATTTTTAAATTTTTCTGTATTGATTATACTCATTTATTACGCCGTTGCAAAATTTGACCTAATTTATTTGCTAAATATTTTTTTAAATTATAATTAATAAAGAATTTAAATACTCAAAATACATTAAAAATGTATAGATATAAATGGTGTAATCAGAAATTTTGCCCAAACATTAAATCGAAGGGCAAAAATGTTACAATTAATAGCTTAGGGGTGAATGAGATATGTTATGATAGTTGAGGGGTCAAAGTGTATATTTTACTAAAAGATAGTTCAAGAGAGGGCAAAAATATTACAATTAATAGTTTAGGGGTGAATGAGACATGTTATGATAGTTGAGGGGTCAGAGTGTATATTTTACTAAAAGATAGTTCGAGGGTGTTTTTGTCATTTTGCTATTTTTGGTCAAAAATTGTTGTCGGAAGATCATTGGGGGATGAAATTGAAACAAATTAAAAGCACATGGACTATTTTATAATTGATATGAAACCTCAAAGACCAAAATAAATTTTATCCGTTAAATATAATAACACAATGTACAATCGAAAACAGCAGATGGCTCACAAAATAATTACGTTTTAGCAATCGAAAGATTGGAAAAAAAAGGAAAGATTAACGGACGAAAACATTGTTCATAGCAATCCAAAGATTAAAAAAAAAAGGACGAAAACATTGTTCATTCAAAATTCATTCAAAAGAAATAAAAAAAAGACAAAACAAAGGATGAAAACACTGTTCATTAAAAAAAATTAAAAAAAAATGAAAAAGACAAAACAACGAACCAAAACACTGTTCAAACTTAATTTTTTTAAGTTTCAAAAATTAAAAAATTAAATTACTTTCAAAAAGAAAAATTCCAGAAATTAAAATGAATTTTAAATTTTTCTGTATTAGTTATACTCATTTATTATGCAGTTGCAAAATTTGACCTAATTTATTTGCTAAATATTTTTTTAAATTATAATTAATTTGTTATAATTAATAAAGAGTTTAAATACTCAAAATACATTAAAAATGTATAGATATACATGGTGTAATCAGAAATTTTGCCCAAACGTTTAATCGAAGGACAAAAATGTTACAATTAATAGTTTAGAGGTAAATGAGACATATTATGATAGTTGAGGGATCAAAGTGTATATTTTACTAAAAGATAGTTCAAGAGAGGGCAAAAATATTACAATTAATAGTTTAGAGGTGAATGAGAGATGTTATGATAGTTGAGGGGTCAAAGTGTATATTTTACTAAAAGATAGTTTAAGGGTGTTTTTGTCATTTTGCTATTTTCGGTCAAAAAATATTGCCGGAAGATCATTGAGAGATGAAATTGAAACAAATTAAAAGCACAAGGACTATTTTATAATTTATATGAAATCTCAGGGACCAAAATGAATTTTATCCATTAAATATAATAGCACAATGTACAATCAAAAATAGCATATGGCTCACAAAATGATGTCGTTTTAGCAATCGAAAGATTGGGAAAAAAAAGGAAAGATTAATGAACGAAAACATTGTTCATAGCAATTCAAAGATTAAAAAAAATGATGAAAACACTGTTCATTAAAAAAAATAAAATAAAATAAGACAAAATAAATAACAAAAACACTGTTCATTAAAAAATAAAAAAAATAAAAAATAGAAAAAGACAAAACAACGGATTCATTGGCCATGCACTCTTATATAATAGTAGTAATAATATATGCATACATATACATGCATAAGACGTATTCCTAAAAACTTATTTTGGTTAGACATTTTGAGCTAAAAAATAAAATTAAAATTAAAAATAAGGCTTTTTTTTATATATTATGTCAAACAAAAATCAGGTAATAAGGCCTCTAAATTTGAAGGCCTATTGAATTTTAAAACTCTTAGAATATTTTATTAAATCTTTCTTTTTATATATTACGCCAAACAAAAATCAGGTAATAAGGCCTCTAAATTTGAAGGCCTATTGAATTTTAAAACTCTTAGAATATTTTATTAAATAAATTAAAAGAGCCTACTATTCATCTCAGTCTATTGAATGGGTAACAATTCTTTTTTTTTTTTTTTTTTGTCTTTTGGCAATAAAAACTTGCACTTTTTCCAAATTCCAATAAAGATAGTCAACTATTTATCTTCTTAAAATTTATTTCTTTGAGTTTTTAGCACTTTCTCTTTTTTCTACTTTTCTTAAAATTAATTTGAGATTGTGTTTTAGTAAATATTTAGATATGCAACTATCCATATAATTACTTTGCATTTTGTTTTATCAAATATGAGAAATAGAGAAAGAGAAGAGAGAAATAAATCATACTGTTTGTTTTATGTATTTGTAGTCTGTAAATTCTATATACCATTTTGTTAGTGTATAAAAAGATTAACAAACATGTCATTTGAATTTTTATTAAAAAGATTTATAATAATACCTCATTTTTTGGTTTCACCTGCGTCCTGTAAATTGTTTGAGTCGTCCCTAACCAGCATCACCAATTGTTAATTCCTCAATTGTCATTTAATATCTGCATAAAATTTTGCAACTCAAGTTCATTCCAAGAATCCAAATGATAGTCATAAGATTTCTGGAATGGATTTTCAAAATATTTGGGGAAATGATAAAAACTCACGTAATAAAATGCCCACCTACCATTTCAAGAAGTGAAAAAGTTCCATATAGATCAACCGATCAAGAGAGAGAGAGAGGAAAGGGAAAAGACTTTATATATATATAATATAAACGTCTTACAATTAATAAAATATGTAATGTGACACCATGCCATGTGAGACACACACGCGTTCGCCACACACATGCGAATGCGTGTACGTGTGGCACGAGCACATTGTCACTTAATAGGATGCATTTGGCATGCACGCACATGAAAGTGGTAGAAATATAATAATATTATTATTACATTTATTTCTGTTTCACCAAATATATCTTTTCTTTATTAAAAAACAAAACCCATCTTAATACTTATTATTCCACGTTTGATTGCATCAATTAGGTGAGATTAGGGTGATTAATATACCATAATCTCACTTAGTTGTGCATTTGATATGTTGGATAAAAAAAGCGGGCCGGCCCGCCTAATCTTTTCGGCCCACACTGTAGCTCCTACTAAGGTAGATTGATAATCTCTTCTGGAGGCATGTATTATGGTATTTAGAATTTCTCTCTCTTGGCTTTTGACAGTTTTAGCCCTTCTTTCCCTCTATCAATTGGCACTATTTTTTGTTGCCATATTCACTACTTCATTTATTTTTATTTTTATTTTTTTGTAAAATGAACATATTCATTTTTATTATTATGATGAGAAAAATCACATTTTGTTATTCCTTGTTAGCAAAATTTATTATAGATTTAATTATATTTTACTATCCTCGAAAAATAGAAAATTACCAATCACTATTTTCGTGGTTTAAATATTACAAAATAACCTCCATAAGTTTATGAAATGACTAAATCATCCATTCCATTAGGTCTTTGTCTAAAAATTGTTAAATGACCATTATCGTCCAGATATATTATGTTAAATAAAAAGAAAAAAGAATAGGAAAATATAAATGATTTGCCTTATCCAATTTGCCCTTCTTTGTTGTAGTGGTTGGTAATTTTATAATATTCGATGATAGTTAAATGTAATTAATAAAAAGAAAAGTTCTTTGGTCGTAATTATTTTTATAAAAAATAAAATTAATTTTAATTTTAAACATAATTTATATATTTAAAAAATAAATTTAAAAAAAAATTATGTAATTATTTTTTGAAAAAATGAACGCAAAATGTGCAAGAGCACTTAAGTTCCTAGCTGTAGTATAAAATATTTTGCAATAAACATATGTTAAAGAAAAAGATTACATAAATAAATGAGAAGAGGGTTAAATTTCAAGAGAAACGTTGTTAATTTTTTTATTTTTTATTTTTAATATTTTTTTATTTCAAGATAATTTTTTTTATTTTTAATTATTATTATTATTATTATTATTATTATTATTATTTCAAGACATATGTTTTTTTATTTTTCAAATTAATATTATTATCTTATATCTCAAGACAAAAGTTGTTAAGAAATGGTAAGGACAATAATGTAAATTTCCACACCAATATAACCTAATATAACAAATTAAACACTCACTTCATTTATGTGGATCCTAAATTAAAAGGCAAAAAAAAAAAAAAAACAAAAGTTCAAGTAGAGAAAAAAGGAAAAAACAAAACACAAAATAACATTTAATTTAAAAAAAAAAACCAACCAAGGATATATTTGTAATTCTGCACCTAGTAGCTCTTAATCCATTCTATCAAACATGACACTAACAACTAATTGAAATTGAACAATCTCACTTAATCTACCCTACCAAACAAAATATTAGTGATGCTAAATACTATAATCTCTATTGGGCCCAATTATGGTATTTAGACTAAATACCCTATCAAACACCCCCTTGATAATTAAAAGTTACAATATTTGATTGTTACATTTGTCTATAGACAAATATCATTTTTAAATGATATACACGAAATTTCATACTAATTTTCTTTTATGCACCAAAAATAAACAAAGAATTGTTATTCTATCTGTACTGTTATATATTTTGGTTTGATTGCATTAGTGTATAGTGTTCTTCACTATTTCCTAAAGGAAATTTATTAAAGTCTAATTTGCAGCCAAAAGTTCAGACTCGTGGAGGCGAATTAAGCCTAAAGGAGATTGTTACCTTCACGCCTTGAAGATTCTGCTCTTGCTACTGTTTTACTAATTTTTCCATCAATAATCTTTAGGTTTAGGGTGGAGGCGAATAAAGCCTGAAGGAAATTGTTACCTTCGCGCCTTAAAAATTCTGCTCTTGCTACTGTTTTACTAATTTTTCCATCAATAATCTTTAGGTTTAATCTTGTTTCGCCAATAATGCTGCAACTTTGAAGGAGATGACTTCTGATTTTGTGAAACTGGAAAGGTTTGATGGGGGCAATTCTCTAATATGGCGGAAAAAGATGCAATTTCTTTTAACGCCATTGAAGGTTGCATCCATGCTGACACTCCAAGATCTAAAGAGAAATAAGCAAAGTCTTTGTCATATGCACATACAAGGCAAAAAGTGGGATATGTTGGAAAAGATTTTTATGCAAAACTATAATTGCAAATAATCTAGGATCACATGTAAATCGTTAGATATGAATTTACAAATTGAAAACTTTAGTAATCCAAATATACCTGGATCCATGTTCGATAAAACATATTCTTGATTTGATACCTCTTGATTATCCACTGTAGTATTGCCTACTGATGAGTGCTTCTGAGTTCAGATTCTTTGTCTCATGGTTTGCTTTGTGATAAAGCAAAGCAAATTGGCGATTCAAACTAACTTAGGGACCACAACCCTAATAGTTCTCTATATACAAGATCAATTAGAGTCTCATAAACCGTAGTTGACCTGTACTGGATTTCTACGTATTAAAGTCTATACTTTTTGAAATAACCTAGGCCACTAACTTTAAGTCATATCAGATCGCTTTCAAATTGAGCCAAAACTTTATGCAAGCATATAATATACAATTACTTTATTTGTCTATATATAAATGTCCAAAATCCCAACAATCTCCCGCTTGACATGTATATATTTATGAATCACCTTACAAGTGTACATTATATTGTATCCTTATGAGCTCAAAACCCTTGTTATCATAAATTTTTGAACAATCTTATATAGGATCAAGGTAACTTTCACTACATTCATCATAACTAAATCTGTCTATGGTCACATATATCAGCATAGCCAAATAACATAGATTAAATTATGGATGTGTAGCATGGAAATTACATGCAATGTGATCAAAATATGCCTATTTCAACAAGTCCGACTTTATTCTTAAAACTAAATCAAAGTGGAAACTGAAATTGCATACTTTATTTCTGTAGAAAATATCTATATCCATAACCATATGATGTGTCTAAGCCAAGAAAAGCATAAAAATACAAACTCCTACTAAACCAGCATATCATGATGCAACCATATGAACAGTTGAACACCGTGCTCCTTTAATTCCGTAATAAGTGGATCTGCAACCATGGAGTTTGTCTAAATATACTCTATAGACACCCACTACCATGATGTCAAGGCTTCATTAAACTAACTGTTTTCACATGAACAAAAATAACCAAATTTGTTCAAATTAGAAATAAGAACTAAATCCCGTCTAAAACGAAAGTAAACAATATATGTCTCTTTTAAATGCAAATAATAATCGATCTTTAGTAAAAGTTCCCACTGCCTCAACTTCTGTATCCTTCTTTCTTTTATTGTTTTTATCCCTAATGGTGCTTGCCAAGTGAGCACTTTCAATCTTTCTTACCTCATCCTTTCCTCTTCTTGTACATATTAAGAAATGAGCTCACTAAGAGATCATTTGCCCCTTCGAGTGTTAGAACTCACCTTAAATAACTGCATTATGCATGAAGAGAAGTTAGAACCAAATGCACAGGCAAGTCCTTAGACAACTCTAGCTTTAGTTCCTTTAATTTGGAAGCATACATCTCCATGATGTACTCCCTTATTTTTCCTTTTTCTTTATACCTCATTGAAACAAGTTATGTTAGAAACGTGCTTGTTTCAGCCTTTTCGCTCTTGGCAAATTAAAGCGTATTTCCAATTCTTCAAGGAATAACTCGGCATCATCCTCATCAGACATAACGCCCCTGAAAATTTCTAGAACTACACACTTTATGATCACGAGACTCATGCGATTAGAATGTTCCTACTTCTCTAAGTCTCTTTATCTTCAATGGAACTTTTATCCGTAAGAGTAGGGGGTCTTTCTATCTGAAGCACAAGATCAAGATCTATGCAACCAAGAACGATCATGTCATTCTCTTTCAAATCCTTATAGTTCCCCCATTCAACACAAGAATCATGCTAATGTTGATAGATATAACAGAAGTTGATGCATAAACTAAACTTGGAACAAAACAATGTTCCCCGCAAATTCCATATCATGGATTCAAATTATAATGGTAGGTCCCATCACAAGACACCTAGAACAACATTAATGCTTACTCTTTGGATAAAAGTATTAATTTATAAGTGGTATTCTTGGTGCGATTATCAATACTAACGATAAATCTTGTCAAAAACAATAGGTCTTTCTTTGGATCGAGTTATTATTCATTTGGAATACCAAACGATTATCACATATTTATTATCACAAGTGTGCATATAATTCGCCCAAATATTGACCTTCCTTTGGGCCGACCAAATATTCACATGACTTATATACCCACAACCATCTTAATGTTTCAAAATAAATTGACTTAGACAAGAGAGACTACTTTGGTAGCATGTTGTTTTCATCAATTTATTTTAGAACAATAGACACCCATTGAAATACTTATACCATTATATGAATTTATATTTCCTTCCAAACCCAAGCCTTTTGACTTGATGAAATCCAAAACTGAATCCAAGCCTCTTGACCTAGCAAATATGAAACTGGATCCATAGTTAAATTTTGCATGTGTACATAAAAAAATTAAGTGGGATTTCTCATCTTCATCGAGAATCATATAGCCACAAATTTACCACCACTGTGTATTTGTCATTCTGGCCAAACAGTAAACTTCCTTTGGACCGGTCGTTATTTGCATAAATAACAAATATACTCACCCAATATCCGAAATAAATTAATCTACACGAGAGGTTACCTTGGGAACATATTATTTTAATCAATCTATTTCGAAATATTAGGCATTGCCATATAAATAAATCTAAAGAAAAGAAAATCCATTCCGTGTTTCAATTTTCTCTTATCCTGGCAAGGTCAATCCTTGGATTAATAGCAAACTAATATTTATTTAGAATGAAAATCATCCTTTAAACCGTAGAGGATGATTATCAGACCCAATTCTTCACATGTTCTCTTTATGCGAAAAATTGTCACAATTTAAATCTCATGGGACAATCTTCAACCCTAAATCCTCACCCTTCAATCCAAGATTCTTAAATATAATGCAGCCTTAAAAGTAGGATGTTCAGGCCACTGAAACACCCGCCTAAAGTAAGTTACTCAATCAATTTTCATGTAAATAAGGAATCCTAATTGTCCCAATTCCTTATTTCGTGAGATTATACATCCCTTCACCTCTTAATTTATTAGTTTTGACTTGTTATCCAACCAACAATCTTTGAAGCCCGATTTTCTCAAGCCCAAAAGTTCAAAAACCATTCTAGAACAAATACAAGGTGCGTAATCATTACCATACCTACTATGAGATGGGATCCTTTATTCCAAAATCGTGTTTCATCTCCTACTTTGTATTTTAAATGCATGCTACATGTATTATGTATTTTTTTATAAAAATATTTAG
>JACFYI010001254.1:121074-140718 GCA_014898755.1 Handroanthus guayacan
CAATAATTTCTTCATCATAGTTAAGGCAAACTTGTGGAACGAAGATCCTTTGCTATGCTCATTTGTCTTCGGTATATGATACGTATAATTATATGAAAGATAATGGAAGGGTGCAAAACCCTGAATATTTAACTGTAAATCCTAACTAGATCATAATTTGCATCTTTTTATTAGAGTTAATAATTGAACATGACCGTAAATATGATTTTGAGATTATTAGATCAGCATACTATGAGATGTCGAATGGTGTTATGCAATCCCTGAAATTTAGTACATCAAGAATCAACTTGTCACAATCAAAATCAAAGAAATCACATATCTTCTGGAAACGTTGTAGTGTCCCTGTTCTTTAATCATTTTCTTTAAACTTGCTCCAGCTTAACTATTCTAAATGTTAATTAAGAATCATATCACCTCATCAATCTAACAACTCTTAATATAATCAATCACAATTTAACCATCTACCTTTGAGGTCGAGATCGAGGATAAACTGAATTAGACTCGATCCACCTTGCTAATAAATCCTACCCAAATTGGAATCGACCCCACAACACATAGCCAAACATGATAAGACATTCAACTACCGATAATGACTAATAACATTTCAACCATGACCAAATATGGCCTTGTTTGTTGTCAACTGTCATAGGCATAGCGATAGTAATTTCTGGCACAACACGATAACCGGACACAAATTCGACGTGAAAAAAGGGGTTGAGTTGACACCCTTTTTGGTTTGAGCCAAATAAGGTCAACATAACTAGTAACCCAAAAAAAGGGGTTGGGTTGGATTTTAGGTCGGTGATATGACAACTCGAACCTACATGAATCTATATGATATAATCTGAAATAACTTTTTTTGTGTGTGAAAACATTGTTGGTGTAATTGGATTTTAAATTTTTGAAAAGATATAATTTTATTACATAATTAACATAATAATGGTAGATAAAATAATAATTAGTATAAAATAGTCCATAAACTATAAAATAAGTTAAGATATTTAAATTCTTAAAATTTAACTAATTTTATTCTATTCTTTTTAGAAGTCAAATAAATAAAAGAATATTATCTCCAAAAAATAATTTGAACATTTTAGCAAAACATAATCTAGTAAAAACTAATTTTAATGATATTACATGCCATCTTTACCTAAGATTTGTCACAATTCATGATTAAAATATTGGATATGTATTTGAGATACTTTAAACTATTTATTTCCAACAATTTCTCTTCTTTAAATTTTATGATGCATAGAAAAAGTTCAAATAAATCCATTTTGAATGAAATACAACAATTATTATTTCTTTTCTATGTTGTATATACTTAACATCATAAAGATTACATGCTCACAATCATAACTTTAGGAAATCAACTTCAATTTCTACAATGCGAGTATTCAAAATAGTTTCTCTCGAATTATCGTGAATTACTAAACATAAAAGATGAAGAAAAATTATAAAACTAAATAAATATTATGACGTTATATAAACAATCGTAGATGATAAAATATCAGTTACTAAGACAATTTTTGAATTTTATGCTGACTTGTGATAAAAAAATATTATTTTTATGTAAAACATACATAAAATAATTCTTACTAATTAAAAAATAATTGTAATGATGTACTATAAGTTAAAGTAGGAAGTAAGGAATATATATATTTTTTATTTGCAAAATAATCCTAATGTTAATCACAATAACTAGTTACAAAAGAAAATTCTAATGCTAATCCTTTCGTTTTAGTCCACGGGTCGGGTGTCTCGCCTTAACCCCCTTTGGTTCAAAAAAATAATTATTTTAAAAATTAAGTCAAGTCGAACTCGACTCGATTTTCATTCGGTTGGGTTAGGGTTGGGTACTTTCAAGGTTGTCATTGGATTTATAGGGTTGGGGTTGATGAAATTCATGTTATACTCATATCTCAAAATCCACTTGACATGCACGAATTGCCGCACCTATATGGGCACGTGCCCCTTGAGTAGCAGCAGAGAATTCCTTTAGCAGATCCCATAACCAAAAATAGAGAAACCATGTTGAAGTTCACAAATCTCACCACAAATATCCATTTCTTCTGGTTCTTGATCATTTTTTGTACTTTTTCCTCTTGTTTATCAACAAATGCAAATGATTATGCAGCTTTAATGGCCTTCAAATCCCATCTTGTTCTACAAAAAGATAGCATACTCTCCACAAACTGGACCTCCACAACTCATTTCTGCAGTTGGTTTGGAGTTTCATGCTTCAACCAGAGAGTCACAAAACTGCAGCTTTCTGGATTAGCACTTGAAGGAGAAGTATCTTCATATATTGCTAATATGAGTCACCTTGTTGAGCTCACAGTTACCGAATTCACGGTACTCTTTGGTACGTGGTACGGGTACGGGTATGTGGTACGTTCTTTTAGTACGCGGTACGCTCGAATAATTTAGTAGGTAAAGTTTCAAATCAAGTAGAAGGATAATTGCCAACATTGATAATATTTTGAAGGAGGGTAGTTGGTAGATCAAAATAAATGACAATTATTAAAGTGCTCTACTCTCTATGACACAAAATCTAACGTTCAAATGATCTCTCCAGACTAAGACTCATAGGTAAGGTGCTCCTCTTTCAATGATTCGGTACACCAATTTTGAAATACTAATTTAAGTATCATAAAATATTATCGTAAACTAATATACATCCGGTACGCGATTTTAGAGTACCAATATGCCAAAGTACAGGGAATTGGTACGCGAGTACCAATTCGCGGTACTCTAGGCAAAAGAGAGTATTAGGTAACTATGGTTGAGCTTGATCTTAGCAGTAATAAATTGGGAGGTATTTTGCCAAGTGAATTGGGATTCTTGAAGCAACTTAGAATTCTTAATGTAACAAAAAATTCTCTCCAGGGAACCATTCCTTCCAACTTGAGCTGGTGTCAACATCTTCAAGAACTGGATCTATCATACAACTTCATGTCAGAAAATATACCTGGAAAGCTTGGCCAATTGAGCAATTTGCGATACTTAGGCGTCGATCACAATAATTTTACCGGGGAAATTCCTGCTTCATTAGGAAACTTTTCGAAGTTGGAGTACTTTTATCTGCTTGAGAATGATTTTTTTGGTGAGATCCCAGAAGAGCTTGGGAAGCTAACTAGTTTGAGACTGATTGATCTTAGAGGTAATAATCTTACTGGATCAATACCTCATTCGATCTTTAATATCTCAAGATTGGAAATAGCGGACCTCTCTATAAACAGGCTGTCAGGGGAGCCCCCGGAGAACCTGGGTGACCATCTGCCAAGTCTTGAAAGGCTTTTCTTGGGAAGCAACAGGATCACTGGCAAAATCCCAGGATGTCTGTCTAATGCAACGAAGCTAACTGACCTGTTTTTGGCTGAGAATGATCTAAATGGATATATACCGAATGAATTTGGTAGGTTTCTCAATTTACAAAGGATTGAGTTTGGATATAATCGAGTATCTGGGGGGATTCCGTATGGTCTCTTCAATATTACATCACTTCAGAGGGTGGGGCCCAGATATAATTACCTTAGCGGGGAACTTCCTCATGGTCTTGGTAATAGGCTTCCTAATCTTATACAGCTTCACCTGTCAAGCAATCAGTTTAGTGGGGAATTACCCTCTTCTCTATGTAATGCTACAAAGCTCATCCATCTTGAGGTTTCGAACAATATCTTTCACGGGCCTGTTCCAATGATGCTTGGAAAGCTAGAAAAGCTTGAATATGTTAATCTACAATTTAACTTATTAGTTAACAATCCCAGGTCCATTTATCTTGACTTTGTAAATTCATTAGTCAATTGTAAGAATCTGCAGTATCTTGTACTTGATTGTAATCCTCTCAATGGTGTCCTACCAGATTCAATAGGAAACTTATCGAGCAATCTCAAGGTTTTTGCAGCAGCATCTTGTGAGCTTAAGGGTGGTATTCCACGTGGACTTGGAAACTTTAATAGTTTGAATTACTTAGGATTATCAACCAATGATCTACAAGGTAAAGTACCCTCATCATTCGGCAGCCTGCAAAATTTAGAGAGGTTAAATATAAGGCGGAACAAGTTAGGCATTATTCCAGCTGAACTCTGTAGCATAAGGATCTTAGGGATCCTGTATCTTGGAGAAAACAAGTTTTCAGGATCAACACCTGAGTGTATTCAGAATCTCACTGAGTTGAGAGAAATTTCTTTGGCTACCAACAATTTCAACTCCTTTATACCTTTAGGTTTTTGGGATTTGGTGAAGTTGGAAAATTTAAACTTGTCAAGAAATCATCTACAGGGAATGGTACCTACAGAATTGGGAAACTTGAAAGCACTCAATATAATGGACTTGTCTTTCAACAATTTATCTGGTCAAATTCCAAACTCTGTGGGATACCTTCAGTGCCTACTTAGACTTAATATGTCACACAATAAATTGCAGGGTCCCATGCCAAACAGTTTGAGCAATCTAATAGTTATTGAATCCTTGGATCTGTCTTCAAACGGCCTCTCCGGTGGTATCCCTGCATCACTTGGATCACTTAGAGATCTCAAGTATATCACTCTTTCTTTCAACATGTTACACGGAGAAATTCCACAGAAAGGAGTATTCACTAATATTACTTTTCAAGATTTGATGGGAAATCCAAAACTATGTGGAGCTCCAAATTTGAATTTCCCGTTATGCTCATCTCATGCCTCTGGACGAAGAAAACAAAGAACAGCATCGCTAGTTCTTAAGATAATGATCCCCATAGCTGGAGCATTTCTGCTTATATCCACGTGTGTTTCTCTTGTCATTTTATCAAGAAAAAGGCAAGTTAAGAATCAGACTGAATCATATTCTCTTCACGTGGGACATCGGATCATTACGTATCATGAACTTGTACGAGCAACACAAAGTTTTAGTGAATCTAACTTATTGGGAAAAGGAAGTTCTGGTATGGTTTATAAGGGAAAGCTTTCAGATGGCAATTTTGCAGCAATCAAAATTTCCGATATGCAGGTTGCAAGGGCTCTTAGGAATTTTGATGCTGAATGTGAAGTTCTAAGCAATGTAAGGCATAGGAACTTAGTCAAAATCATCACCACATGCTCAAATTTGTAGTTTAAGGCTATGGTATTAGAGTTCATGCCTAATGGAAGCCTAGATAAGTGGTTGTACTTTGAGAGCGCTTGTTTGAGGCTAGAGCAAAGGCTGGATATTCTGATTGATGTAGCAATGGCCATGGAGTATCTTCATCATGAGTATATGGTCCCAATTGTGCATTGTGATCTAAAACCATCTAATGTGCTTCTTGACAAGGATATGATAGCCCATGTTGCAGATTTTGGGATTGCAAAGATTTTGGCTCTAGAAGAAGAAATAATCCGAACTAGCACTTTGGGAACTATTGGGTATATTGCTCCAGGTATTGTCATAAACCCCTTTCAAAACATTATACAAATCATTTTCTCGAATGAGAGTTTTATTACTAGGTATAATTACCTTAAGGCCTCATTAGGTTTAGCTTAATTATAGAAATATCTTTTGTGGTTTCGGATATTATAATAATTTTATCAATCTGTTAGCTTAATTGGTGGAAAACTTAACAGAGCCCATGTAATATTACAATTAGACCACCTTAAAATATAGTGTATTGGCTCAAGCATTGCAAGTAGACCCTTATTAATCTACAATAGGAGGTGTCCCAAGGGAATATTTCGGTAACAAGATCTCATGGGGTATTGCGGTAATTATCCCTTGTTAGTAAGACTATGGTTCTCTGAAGCATGCTTTGAAATCTAAGTTGCATGTATGACATATACGGAAAATTACCTCAAAATCCCCCCAGGCTTAACTTAATTATTAAAAGTTTCCACAAGATTTGGATAACTACGATTAGACCCCCTACCACACGATAGCTAATTACAAAAAACTTAATGAATCTTGTATAACATCACAATTACACTACTTGAAAATCTAACATACTAAGTGAAACATTATAAATAGACCCCTTATTCAGGGGGTTTACTTGTATTATTACATATAATCCATTAAATTTTTTCTCTAAGGACAAGGTTGATGTCATAATTGCACAAACAGTAGGGATGTCTCTATAATTACATAAATCTTTGGGAGTGTTGAGCTAATTATCTCTCATATATACATACATATATATATTAACTTTTTCTCTGATGGTGAACAAGAATATGGCTGGGATGGGCAAATATCCACAAAGGGTGACGTCTACAGCTTCGGCGTATTGTTGCTGGAGACATTAACGGGGAAGAGGCCAACCGACGACATGTTTATCCAAGAGTTGAGCTTGCATGAATGGGTTGTTAAATCGTACCCTGGTGGGCTGACAGAGGTGTTAGATCCCAATCTTGTCACTACAAGAAATTTTAGTTTTAGCAACCAAATTCTTAGCGACCATGTTAAATTGGTTGCTATATATTCATATTTAGCAACGAAAACTCAATTGATTGCTGAAATTGAGTTTCATATACTCTTTTGTCACCGATATATATTTGGTAGCTATAAATGGTTGCTATAGAATTGGTATTAGAACAGCAACCAAATTAGGAATTTTTAGTAAGAAATTTTTGTGGTCGATGTAAATAAATGTCAATAGCAACCAATTTAGTAACAAAAATTTCAATAGTTGCAATAAATCTTTTCCGGTGGCATAGCAACCAATTAATTTGGTTGCTAAAATTTATAAGTATAGCAACAAGCTTCAATGGTTGCTAAAAATTATACTCATAGCAACTAGACATTTACTAGCAATGAGCTTAAATGATTGCTAAAAATATACTTTGTTGACATTACTTTTTTGGATTTCATTAAAAAAAAAGATTAAACGGAGGGAAAATTGCCCCGCTGTGTCCCAATCCCAACCTTTGTTGACATTAGGGGGGAAAGAATAACATAAAAGATGAAAAAGAAAAAGAAAAGAAAAGAAAACTTTTCCTCCATTAGCACTCTCCTTCGAAGCTCTCTGTCACAGATTCCAAGTTTTCTCCCAAGCAACAAAGCTTCAAATTTGGCCCCATAGCCTAGTCCCTCCGTTTACATGCAAGAATGTCGTCTTCAAGCTCCAACAAATTTTTGATGAATTTGCTCCCTCATTCCTTGCGTGATTGTACTGTGTCTGTATATGAGACATGAAATAAATTTAGTGAGGCATGAAATAAATTGAGGGATTAAGAGAGAGGCATAGAACAAGACGAATAAAGAATTATGTACTCACCTCCTACACTTGGTTAATTAAATTTTGGATTGAATTGTTTATTGTTGCGTGCGTGTGTGCGCGTGCATGATTGAGTGTGTGTTAGTGTGTCTACGTGAGTGAGTGTGTGCACGTGAGTGAGTGTGTGCATATTGTGTAGGATGGTGGAAATGGGAAGTAATTAATGAGTGTTTTAGTGGAAGGGACTTAGTTGTTAGTGGGGTATTTTGTGGCGCCAATGGTTTTTTTTTTTTGTTGAAGATTGGCGCCACATGGGGACATTATGTTATTTTAGAGTTATTATATTATTTATATGTTTTTATAAGTTTTATTTGTATTTGTAAAGGAATAAAAAGAGAAACATTATCAATTTTTATGTTTCTAGTTAAAATGTTGGTTGTATAAAATATGAAATTGATATTTTGATATTAAAAAAATGTCTTATGAAATATCGAATTTATTTCAATTGAATCTATTATTAATCAAATTTTTTATTTTCAATTAATAGATACTTCAATTTCTTAAAAATAGTAAAAACTAGTTTTGATATAAGAATTAATTAATATATTATTAGATTGATCATACACTAATTATCAAATATGCACACAATGAAATCAGTATTATATTTTAATATATATGAAATTTTACGTAATATTATATGAAATTTACATATTATATTAGTATATATTTTATTTGTGATGAAATAAAAAGAGAAAATATTAGTAATTTTATGTTTTTAGCTAAAATGTTGGTTGTGTAAATTATGAAATTGATTATTTGGATATGAAACAAATATTATACTAAACATTAAATTGATTCCAATTGAATCTGACTTTAATCAATTTTTTTACTTTCAATTGATTAATAGTTCAATTTCTTAAATTTTTAGATAAAACTAGTTTTGATATAAGAATTAATTAGCCAATGTCTTGTGCTATACATCGAAAAATTAAAAATAAATATAGTTTATTTTATATTTTTATTTATGGATTGAATTGTTTAGTATTGTATGCGTTAGTATGTTGTGTGCCGTGGATGGTGGAAATTTGGAAAGTACTTGTGCAAGGCTTTAGTGGAGGGGATTTTTAGTCGTTCTGTGCGTATTGTGGGTGGTTGACGGCGGGAGAATTATAATTTAGTGGAAGTATTTGTGGCGCCAAGAATTCATGCTTGTTGGGGAATTCCCGCCACATGGGGGCATATATAATATTATAATTATCTACTATTTATTTTATATATATATATATATGTATGCATTTCATTTCTGACGAAATAAAATGAGAAAATATTATTATTTTTATGATTTTAGTTAAAATTGATTTCTTGGATATTAAAAAAAATCATACTAAACATCAAATTGATTTTAATTGAATATAATTTTTAATCAAATTTTCTATTTTCAATTAATTGATAGTTCAATTTCTTAAATTTAGAAAAAACTTGTTTTGATATAAGAATAATTAATAAACTTTTTTTAGAGCAAGAATTAATTAATAAGCCACAAACATATCTTATAGCTTTTGAAGTAGAATGGCAGTGATTATAAACCAGCATTACAAAATTAAATATGAAATTTAAAGAATTGTGTAATAACTATATATAGACATTAAAACGAGCTATATGGCTTAGCAAATGTGAATACTAGATGGAATACTTAAATTTTTATCATAAAAATTTAAAAATATTTATGTTAAATAATAGAAAACTTTTCTTAATTATTGCGATATAATTGCTTAATTTATTATATAGAATAACATAATCGAAAATAAAATTTGGAGAGAATAAAACTATAAAAAAGATATAATTGGAGAATTAAAGAGAAAAATAAATATTACAAAATGTAAGTTAAAAAAAAAAAAAGAAAAGAAAAACTATTTTGCAATAGCTTTTAAAACTATTCTATCATTATTTCTTAAAATATAATTAACAGTACCAATTCGTTGAGAGCTATGATGCATGGGTACGGATACGGCGACATAGATGCGATATAATACGGACATGGTGATATAAATTTTTTAAAAATTTCATAATACGACGCATTAGAGATACAATTATTTTTATATTATATTTATATATTTATATTATATATATATATATATATATGTATGTATGATAAATACACTGAATGAAGTATAGTTTCATCTAGAAAACAAGAATTCAACAACTAACAATCCAATGACTTAAGTCTTAAGATGCAAATTAACTAATACAATCATTGAAAATTATCTAATTATAAATCTAATAGAATATATTAGTTATTACCAATGCTAGATTCTTTAGTAACTTCTTTGAAAAAAAAAATGGGGAGAACTGAATAAAGAATAAAACTATGGGAGTCTAGAGCGGCGTGTCTCTATATAGCTTATTTATATTTTTAATTTTTTTAATTAATTTGCTTATAAAATTGTTAAGTTACAAGTAGTAATACTACCAAGTGCAATTATTTCATAAAAAAAGTTAAAAATTATGTCTTTTTTAAGTCGTGTTTACATAAAAACGTGTTCATCATCTCCTCTGTGTGTCCTAGTAATGTTCCCTATGTGTCCTAGCCGTGCCTCTCACGTTTTCAAATTTTTAATTATTGTTTTAATTCTCAACATAGCATGTGGTGTGTCTAACACGTATCCCTTGCGTATTTATGTTTGATACATCCCGACACTGTGTTAAATTAAATTATATAAGATTATATAACATTAGAATTTGCTCATTTTGAAAGGTTTGCACTCCTCTCTCTATGGGTAAGGAATGTCATTACGATGACACCAGAAAATATATGAGAGAATGGTTATTACTAAGTGTGTAACATTATATGTCTATTAGAAAACTAGTTGTTTATTATACAGGTCCATTACGTATCTTTATTTTGAACATGATCACATGTCAATTTTGAGTTGGGACATGAAAAAGCATCTTAATCGTGGTCCAAAACATGATACATCTCTATCCTATCCCATCTCGAATTTGAAATATACTTACAGCAAAGAGTGAGTATAGGCTAGGATTTCTTTTTTGCTAGTTGCGTATTAGTCTTGAGAGCATTCAATCCTTAATCTCGATTATGATGAGTCCCAGTCCAGTCCCGTCCACTCATGGACCTCACTCAATAAACTTTTACAAGGTTAATTTATATTTGTGTATATGTTATTCTACATAATTAAATTTAATAATGAATAACCCTTCTTTTTCTTGTTGTATTTTCTTTTCTTTTTTTTTTTTTTAGTTCATGTTAACCCCCACTTATCCTAGTTTTTTGTGACCTTTCGATAAGCCCTAGCCCTGCTTCGCTCCTCTTCCTCTATTTTTCACTTTCTTTATTGTTGTGTTCTGAAACAGATCCAAATATACTTTTAAAGTTTTTTTTTTTTTTTTTTCGCTCCTAATATTGACAATGTGATTATTTTTGAAAAATTAACATCCTAAGCTCTCCATAGCCATTTGAATTAAGATAATCCAATTTTTCTACAATTTATTACAACTATAATTGTGCATTAGCTTTTTATATTTTGTAATTTTTTTCAAAATTTTTATATTTTATTCAGATTATTATGAAATTTTTATTATTTACTTGGATTATATGAAAGACTGTTTATTTATATATATTAAGAAAGAACCATTTAGTAGCAATATGCCACGATTTTAGAATATGAGAAATCGTAGAGGACAATCGTGAAAAGAGTATTGAACAAAGTATTTAATTTTTCAATAATTGTCTTTTTATTTACTAATAGTCAATCTTTAACCCCAATTGTTGGTATTTCAATAGTTGCCGCTTTGTTCACCTATAAAATTATACATTATATATAATGTATAGATGAGTAGGCATGTTCTTAGTTCGATTTGGGAGCAGTTTTGGAGGAAAATTGATTTGATCCAAAGTATATAGTTTTTATTGGATTGATTTTGAGTTTTTATTGGATTGATTCTGATCGGTATATAGTTTTTTTGAAGCATTTTTTTCTATAAATTTAAATCAATAAATTCATATATACTAAAAAAAAAAAAATCCAAAAATAAATTACTGAAAGAAACATTAAGAAAATGTTTCCAATATATTAAGAGAATTGAAAAGTGCACTTCTCCGATTGATATTTGCACTCTACTTCATGATAATTGACCAAATTATCCACTAACTGTTAATCAATTAATTTTGTTTATTTTGATTATGATAAAATACTTTTCAGTTATATAATTTTCAATCGTGGTATAAATATTGAATATTGATTTTTAGAATTAGTCGACGTGAAATTCTTTCTTCAATCCAATCGCGATTTTTCTTTTTCATTTCCTTGTACTTCAATCAACTATTTGAATTATTTTTCAAAATCTCATATACTTTCTTAAACATTTGATATTAAATTAATAAAGAGGAATTTATAGTTTTACTCTTAAACAAAACCCCCAAAATTTTCTTTGGAATTATTACATTTAGAGGTCTCCCAAACAAATTAATTATAGGAGTTTGTAATACTCTTAATTACTTAAATTTTCTAGGTAAAAATTTAAAATTTAATTAATAATTCTGGAGCTAACTTTATATTATTAAAATTTAATTAATAATTATTTTCTTTTCTTTTCTTTTATTATTATTATTATTGGTAAGTTACCTCACGTTTGGGAACCGCAATTGAGAAATTGGGAGAAAGAAGCTCTGTTCTTCAGACCTCACGTTTGGGAACTGCAATTGAGGAATTGGGAGAAGCTCTGTTCTTCACACCAAAGTAAGCGAAAGAGGCGAAAAGTAGCGTGAATCAAAGTAACCGAATTAACACCGCCGGCTCCACCGATTATTCTCTCAAGCTCTCCATCAATGCAAATTAGCAGACACCAATTCAGAAATCTCGCCCTTTCTTCCCTGCGAAGTGTGAACCCCAACATCTAGTTTTCCCCCTTTCTCTCATCTCAGACTCAACTATCAGACTGATCGGCTAGACGACATGGCTTAAAGAACCCTCAATTAACCGTGTTCTCCCCCTGGTATGATCTTCCTTTCCTTTCGTGTGCTCGGACTTGTGAGATGTAGAGTCAAGATTTTGTGTATCCATTAGCTCGGTTTTTATATATTATGTGTAGTCATATGTGTATATTTCTCACGATTAGTTGAAATTGTAGAAATATGCTTTTCAAATCAACTGCTAAGTGTTGTAACATGCACCCAGAGTCTCGGTTAAGACAATGCCGCAGCCACAGAAGTTCCAGAAGAGGTAACATTGCTGGTATACAACATCCCGATTTATATCAATTTCCTTTCATTGATTCTGATTCATCGTCATCTTCAGAGAGAAGAGGACATGGAAGTGAGGCCCAGATACCTGACAAGATTTTATTATTATTTAAGTAGTCATTTTATCAAAGTTTGTACATGATGCGAAAATAGAAGTAATTAGGAGCATTAATTAGTTTTTGTTATGACATGTAATTGGGAGCAAAAAGCAGTAAAATGATAACCTTTACGTGGTATAGCTATCAATTATAAATTTGACACAAAAAATCTGAGACAAGACAGGGGGAGAATTTATCTTTTGCTGTTGATCTGCATATCATAATTTAAAGAGTTCAGGTGTTTCAGAAGCTGGGCATTTTAATGACACATATGCACACATGCTATGAATGCAGGTTACATATGCATGCATAGACATATTTGAGTCTGCACAATTTCTTTTAGTAAATTTAATTATGTTGGATCCCTTTGTTAGTTCCTAGATTGAATGAACGAAATATTAATTCTTCGACTGCTATTATTATATCGACTTAGGGGCTTTATGTTCTAAGATAGCCAAAGAGAAAAAATATGATAGATACACATCACATTTCTCTTGAGAATTGTTGGCTCTGGATAGATACCGTTACGCATATTTCTCCTTCTCTGGTAGAGTTTCAAGCTAGGTATAGGTTTTATAGAGAAAATGAGGTAACGAGGATCTCAACGATGTCTTTTCTCAAGTTGTATACTCTCTTTTTCCTACAAGCAGTGAATTACATATTGGAATATAATTGTTCAAATGTAAAGTCAGTGCACATGTATAAATGGGCAGCTTTAGCACACTATTCAAAGGAAGTGAGACTTTCACGATCTTGATGGCTATACCCTAAAGTTACATTCTTCTTGTGTTTAATTGTGAGTTCCTTTTACGTTCTCTTTATAAATTGTAGATATATGTGAATGTTGTGAATCGGGATAAACATGTGTTTTAGATATGAATCATTTAGTGATGATCAAATTAAATATTGAATCATTTGTGTAAATATCTATGAGGAAAGTATGATAGAGATGTCAAATAATGATTATCTATGTTTCAAAAGGCTACTTATTTATCCTGACAATATTTTTATTTTAGACATTTTTTACGTATTAGTCTCAAATTACATTCTTCTTTGATTTGATGTCAAATTTTAAGTGATATCCCCTTTTTGTTAGGAGCAAGTTGGATTTAAGTTTCGCATGACAGCTTTGGGTTTTGAGAGGTAACTTTCAATTGTTCACATTCTATATTATTCTATATTATTGTTGGTGAATCTATATTCTATAATGTTTTTCATATTTACTTTTTCGATATCTAATGCTTAGTTTGTCTTATTATTTTGAAAGATTACCACTGGATAAGAGTTGGATCAAACTCATGTTAGACATATCTTACGACAAGTTTATTTGCAGCACTGATTCCAGTCATGAGGCCATTGCGAAGGACATCTACTCTAGACGGTGTAGGTTCATTATTATCTTTTGGCATGTGAAATCAAAGGGCTGTTTTAGTAATTTAGGTGAGGCCAGTGTGATTGTCATACCAGAAATCCTCTTTTCACTGTTTTTCCTGTCATTTCATTCTTAGGTATTTGTAAAAGTTGGGCACTTGATCAAATTCCATAGGATTGCAGTGGATTGAAGGAAGTTTCTTGCATGCTCACAAGAAAGTTGATGAGGAAAATGAGAAACGGAAGGAACTGAACCGGGCATAGGATTGACAGATAGCCTCTAAGTCATCAGCAGAGCTGAAAGCTGATGAGGGCAATGATTGGGTGGAGAGACGCAAGGAACGAAACAAGGTACAGGATTGCAGACAATCTTAAATCATAGGAGAGCTGAATTGAGAATATGATTGACGTGTATGTGGTCCTGTCATGTTGAATAAATGGAGGTGATTTGATTATATCTTTTATTTTACTACGAATCAAACGGCCTATGGCCCTTTTGACATGTATTATAAACATTGCCATACACGGGACACTATTGTACTTTAATGATGGCAGGAATTGAGAAGTTTGGCACTATTTGTGGTTACATATTAATGCATATGTGAGTGCGCTCGCGTGAGGGTGCTTTAATACAAAATTTTCACTTCTGCTGGCTGGTTAAGCCTGTGAATTTTCCTTTGTCAACCTGTAGGTTGGGGAGGAATTGTTGGACAATAATTGTAAGACGAATGGAATAGTGTGATAATTAATGATTTTTTTATATGAAATTTTTTATTTTATAAATGTGTTTTCCTTATACTTGGAATTATAGATATATTAATTGGGCAAGATATTAACTATAAATCGATGAGATAGTATGGAACCATCATTGATTTATTATATTTTGATTTGAAATATTTTTTAAATCATTATTTATTTACTAATATCTAGACATTAGTGACTAATTTTTATTTTTTTCTACAATCATTTTTTGGTTTCTATCATATGCACGTTAACAACAAATGTATTAGTTTCTGCAAGCATTATTTCATCACTAATGTTTGCATATTGGCAACTAATTGAAATTGTCTTTGCAGCCATTGTTTCGTTAGTAATACGTAAGCATTGGTAACCAATACATTATATTTGGTCACTAAATTATACAAAATATAATAATATTTGTGACAATATTAAAAATTGTTACAACCAATATTTTGTTGCTAAAAGAATATTGATCAGCAACTACATTTTATCGTTGCAATGTGGTCACTAATATATGTTAATGAAGACAACTAATGCAACTAGTAAAAATTGTTGCAACGAATTAGTGGTTGCTAAAGAATTATTTTTTATTGACCAAAAGTTTGTGGTTGCTATGTCCCTAACTATAGCAACGACACTAATGTTACAACAACCATGAATTTTTATATTAGCGAGTGAAAATTTTGTTGCTAATTCTTTAATTTTTTAGTGATGATTATCGTGTGGTTGCTAAAAACAGATCTTTAGCGACCAAAAAGACAACTTGTCACTAAGCACTTTTAGTGACTACTCTATTGTGACCACTTGTGACCAATCTTATTTTGGTCACTACAGGTTTTAACGACCATTTATTTGCTTTTAGCAACCACCCATAATGGTTGCTAAAACTAAAATTTCTTGTAGTGTGTTCATGATCTTGATTTTGTTGAAGATGGCAACATTGCCCAGATAAACAACGAAGGTAACCAGATTGAACAGGTGGTGGCGTCCATTGTTGAAGTGGCCCTGCTTTGCTTGAAAGAAATACCAGAGGAGAGGATTGATATGAGGAACATAGTGGTGCAGCTGAAGAAAATCAGAGCTCAACTTAAAAGTTGATGGGGGGAAATAGTTTCAGAGGATTGTCTGGGAATCTTATTAGTTGTTTATATTTCTTCAACAAGAGAATGGTATTTGCAATATGTAAGTTATGAGAAAATTTGTTCGTCTTTACGGAGTTGTTTAATTTGTTTAATATAGTAAGTGATGCATGGAGTGTATGATTAAATTATAAAATATTATTGTGTATATATAAATTATAACAATATATGTACTTCGCTTGATTAATTAAAACATATCAAATATATTATATTATCTCTCTTTCTTTATTCCTTCTTTTTTTTTTTTCCAATAGTGTGACTGGATTATTGATTCATTTGTCAATAAAGAGAATCCACCTAAATATTTGGTGAATTGTGCTATCTCGCATTTGATTAAATTTTTTTATCTGGCATTTATTTATTTATTTATTTCTTATATATTTTTTTAAACAAAAATCTTAATTTAAATTATGGGCTTTTGTACGTCGAATATAAATATTAGTCCGAGTTGCATCTTTCCCAATCTAATCTAATGAAGTAAATACTCCCATAAATATAATAAATCAACATGGCAGCAAATATCCATCTTGAAACTTCTATTTCAAAATGAGTTTAATCTCCTAATCTCATATTGTTGTAATTGGCATATAAGATCTTCCCTTTTATTTGCCTAATTACATGACTAAGAGAATTAAAATAATCTTTGGTTGGATGCCAATTAAGGTGGGAATCCAAAGATAATGTATATGTGTTGAAATAGAGGAAAAAGTGCATAAGTCTAGTATTATGTTTTGTCCCACATAGGAGTTGAGATAAAGTGTAAACGCACATGGGTCTTATAAAAGCTTATGGAGGAGTTGAAGGGTTGTAATAACCCTTCACTTGTCCCACATTGCTTTTATAATAAAGTGTGGACTAGTATATATGAAACCTAAGTGTGGATACTTAATACAAGTGTTCACTATGGGGGTTCATATGGGTGGACCACACGCACGCCGCCGCCGCCACCCTCCCCGCCCGGCTCCGGGTACGGGCGCGGGCGCGGGCGTTAGGGCGAATTGTCTCCGTCTCCAATTTTGGACAAAATTCAATTGAATTTTTTTGAATTTTTGAATTTTTAATTCAAATTCTGAATTAAATACAGACTTAATGCTGATATAATGTGCTGCACGTTTTTGCTGTTGCAGCTGTACGTTTCTGACAGTTGCTGCTAGTCTTAAGCAGCCGTTAAGTGGGGGTTATTACAGAATTAATCAGCAACTTAATGGCTGATTAATTCAGACATTAACACCCAGCCTCTAACATCCTCTATAAATAGTCTGCTTTGGCAGACTAGGAAAGACACACCACTCAACATACATTCTCTCTACGTAATTCTCTCTGCATTTCTAATTGGTCTTGAGGTTTCTGGCGATTGGGTTACTGATCGAGGTAAACACGAGAGCAGTGCAGCTTTCAAGTTCTGGACCGTCTTATCTTGGGAGAAGCGGCGCTGTACCCGTTGCACTGGTGAGTCGGGGCGTCTGTTTCTTCAAGGCAAACAAATTAATTTTGTGATTCGGTCATCTTATCGATTTTGTTACTGTACAGAATCATGAGATAAGTTTCTGTTTACTCTTCAGTACTTATATCTCAAATTCTGATTGCATGCTATTCATGTTTTACTGCTTTGGTTGATTTGAACTTGGCTATTTCTGAAAAAAAAATCAACTGTCATTTTCTTTTAAAAATCTGTTGCCTTGAATATATACTCATATGGTTTAAAACACACGTCTATGCTTATGTGATTATCTGTTTTGATTCAAATTTGATAATCTGATTTGCATACTGTTATAAATTTATTTTTCCAACAATCTTGAAGAAACAGAATATTGTGTGTTTTAACGGCATATTTTATATATTCTGTTATGGCATCATCATCATCATCATTTGTAAGTGGCGACATGCTATCTTCGAAAGTTGACCTTTCTGGTTTACCGAAAAAATTTTCGGGTCAGTTTTTCAAGCACTGGCAACAGCGTATGAAAATCTGGCTGACGATGAAGGGTCTTCTTTCGATGATTCAGTTGGCCATGCTAGAACCAACTGACACTGATCCTAAAACAAAAGAAATAGCTGAATGAAAAGTGAGGGACCAAGTAGTTCGGGGAGTGATTTTGTCAGCTTTATCAAACACACTCTTCGATGTATACTGTTCCGATTCCTATACGGCTAAATCATTGTGGGATGAGCTGGACCGGAAATATAATACTGAAGAGCAAGGGCTCGAAAAGTATTCTGTTTTCAAGTTCCTGAAGTATCAGATGGTTGAGGGCAGGTCTGTATCTGAACAAACACATGAACTCATTAATTTAGAGCATTCCCTGGGTGATGCTGATATGAAATTTTCGGAGAAGTTTATGGTTATGTCTATTGTCGATAAATTTTCCAAGTCGTGGGAAAGCTTCGGCATGACACTAAAGCATCAAAAAGGGAAATTGACTCTTGACGATCTTATGATAGCCATAAGTATCGAAGAGGAATACAGAAACCAAATTCATGGTGTTCCGATTGAGTTTCAGCCAAAGGCAAATATGATAACTGGAAAGAAGAAATTTAATAAAAACGAACCAACTAAATTCGAACTCTAAAACCATCAATAAAGGAAAAGCCAAAGTGAATAAGAAACCTAAAGCAAACAGGCCTTGCTGGAATTGTGGGCAAATGGGCCATTGGGCTAAGGAGTGTCCCTCCAAGAAAGCCAAGGCTAAAGTCGTGTTCACTAGGCCAGCGACTGTCAATATGGTTGTGGGGAACACTAGCGAAGCTAGAGCTCCGGAAACAGCCATTGATGGGTACGTTTCTTTGAAACCCGAACTATTTACTATCTATGAACCCTATGATTGGTTGATAGACACTGGTGCAAATGTGCACGTTTGTGCTGATAAAATGCTATTTGTGTCTTACCAGCCAGTTGATGGAAAATCCGTGATGATGGGGAACTCAAGTGCTGCCAAGGTGCTTGGGATAGGACGCGTGGACCTGAAGTTTCCTTCGGGACGCATACTGTCTCTGCAAATGGTGCATCACGTTCCAACGATCCAGAGAAACATTATTAGTGGTTCTGTAATAGTTAGGGAGGGTTATGAAATTACTTTTAAGTCAAATAAAGTTGCAATCCTGTATTACGGAACTTTTATTTGTAAAGGCTATCTTTCTGATGGTTTGTTTAAGCTCAGAGTTGAAAATATTGTTGGTTTTAATAAAGTTGAATTTTCTTATGCTCCTGCTGTAAATGTTGTTGAATGTTCATCTATTTGGCACTGTCGTTTAGGACACTTAAATTATGGTTCTGTTAAACGTATGACGAACTTAGATTTAATTCCTAAACATGATATTGAACGAGGACACAAATGTCAAGTTTGTGCTGAAGCTGAGCAAGTAAGAATGCCTTACCACTCGGTTGAAAGGCAATCTGAAATACTTGACTTAGTGCACACAGACATATGTGAGTTCAATGGGATCCTAACCAAAGATCATAAAAGATACTTTATCACTTTTATAGATGATAGCAGTAGGTATTGTTATGTTTATTTGTTAAGACATAAAGACGAAGCTCTGAATACGGCTTGCCATATTCTGAATAGAGTTCCCCTAAAACACAAAGAAACCTAGTTTAAAATACTTCCAAGTGTGGGGCTGTCTTGCAAAAGTACTAATCCCAGAACACAAGAGAAGAAAGCTAGGTCCAAAGACTGTTAATGTGGTCTTTCTTGGTTATGTGAAAACATCTTATGTAATGAGATTTTTGGTTATTAAATCAGAAATTCCTGGCATAGATGTGAACACTATAGTTGAATTTCGTGATGCTGCGTTCTTTGAGGACGTGTTTCCCATGAGGACGGGATTACCTCAAAATGTTTCTTTAGATTCAGCCCTTACATCTACATCAAT
>JACFYI010001262.1:9660-22051 GCA_014898755.1 Handroanthus guayacan
ATGAATTCAAGCAGCCTTAGATTCCATTCCTCCCATGGAGCTAGCAAAATTTTCTCTTTAATCATTTTTTTTTTGCTTTATTTTTAAATTTCAATCAATTGGCCCCTCTTCTCTTTCATCATATTGCTTAATCTTTACTTAAGCCAACCCACACTAGGTCTTTAATCATGGAAATTGGCTTCCTTGACATTTTTATTGCTTTAGAGTTGTCTTTTAGCCCAAGGCACTGGACCTCAAACAACTAGAATAGCATCACCTATGTAGAGATACTTTTTAAGTCTAAGTGTATACCCAAACTTCACAAGTCATGAGGCTTTGATACCTTTCAATGAAGGCAAATATTTCTAAATTAGTTAGATTCAGAGGGTGTTTGGCTAAGCTTATTTAAAATATCTTATAAGCTCCTACATTTTATAAGATGTTAAATCTTATTTTAAAAATAAATTATTAAAGTGTTTGGATAAAATATGACATTTTAGCTTATAAGATGTTATTAATGGTAATTTTGTAATTAAAATAGTTAAAATTGAAGATGCATGTGGAAATCTTAAAAATAAGTTAGAATCTCCTTACTTTTTTAAAAAGAACTTATAAGCTTATAATATCTTATTTTGGAAGTTAATAAGATCTTTTTTAAAAAATTTTACCAAACACTTTGCAGCATCTTATAAGCTCTTAAATATCTTATAAGATGTTTTAAAGAGCTGGTAAGCTCACCCAAACACCCTCTAAGGCTTGGAATTTCAAATAACATTATCATTTGAAATGTTAGTAAAGTTAGACTTTGTCATGGGTCCACATATATAGTAGTATACACATGAAATTTACATATTCAATGGCTGAAATTACAGTTTGGTGGATAGGTATAGTCAAAAATATTTTTCACTATGATCATTAATTAGCTAGAACTTAGAAGTACCATTAAAACTTATATCAATAAGAATAAAGCTAAAAACTATTAAAACATAAATTAAATTGTAAGTTTATACTTTTATATATTATATTATTGCAACAAATCCAATAGAAACAGTGGACAACGAGCTAATATTTGATGCCTTAATATTGTCAAAAGAATGAATTTACTGTTGAACTCCCCACTATGGCAATTTTTCACTTTTTGAGTGGAAAGGTATTTAGTAGAGAAAAATAAATAACTTGTAATTTATATATATATATATATATTAAAGACATTTACAGGACTTCGATGGGGTCATTTTGCATCCCACAAATCTCCATGCAGCTCCATCCATGCTACTCACAAGTTTACACAGTCTACATGAAATGACAAGCAATTTTATTTTTGTTGGGCTCAATAAGCGGGGGGCTGCGATCTAGACATAGAGACTTTGGGATGAATATGATCTGTGTCACATCTTGCAAATAGTTTGGACGTGAATTGAGTCTCCAAGGGATAGTTAGAAAATGACATTGATCCTACATTCCTCCTAACCCGGGGGAAGGTAAACAATTTTATTTACTTTGGAGAATAGACATTATTATTTTTCATTCTTTTTCTTTAAACAAATGGTTACTAGAATGGCATACTCTTAACTATTCATTAGTCTCTTTCCCCATATTTCTCAACTAATGCAAGTAGCTAAATTTTATTATCAAACGGAATAAAGTTTAGACGTTCTATAACAAATCACGTGTTGTTCCTAATGTGATGGTACACAAGATTTTCATCTCATAAGGCATCTCCCAGATATGCATAAGGAAAAACAATGCATGAAAGATGAATTTATTGTATTATGCACTTAGCAAGGAGGGACTAAATAGTGATGAGAACCACAAAGATTTCTTTACTTAATTAATAATCCGAATTACACATAGACACTGAATAAATCACGTAAAACTAGTTATTGATACCCTAAAGTTTAATTTTTGGAGTTGTCAAACATCATGATTCTCACTAGAACTTGCATGGACCCCAACCTAAACTTATATTTCATATACTCGCTATATATTCCAATATCAACACCCAACATTATATATGACAAGCCCCCATCTTTACTTACCAAACATAAAAAATGGTCCCCCAAATATTCCTCAAAATCTTTGCACTTCTTATTATCACTAGTTGTTTGTTATATAGTTGCTATCGTGGAAGATTAATTTGTTATTCTTGCAATGGTCCTCCATGTAAGAAAAAACCAAAAGTTGTAATCCCAAAAAGCATTATGGAATTATGACATCCCTTTGATAAGCCATGTGAAGTGTGAACATATATATATATATATATATATTCAAACAAACAAGTCCTTGGTGGTATCTTAGAAGTGGGGCTTACTTCTTGAAGAGAGTGACTATTGTTGGACATTATTATGGCCAAGTGGGATACATTAAAGAATATGAAGTAATGAATTCCATCAGTTAAGATATGGATCGATTTAATGGTTTTTTTCCCCCCTTTTTCAGGGAGTTAAATTTATTATATTTCTAAATATTTAATTTAAAGAATAGGTAATCATGTTAATTTTGCGAGATGGGTTTTGGGCAATTCGTTTTATAGTTGGGTTTAATATTTAATTAAACATTATTAATATATGTTAGATAAGATCACATTCTAGCTGCAAAACATTGTGCCTAATGTTTAATAGCTTAATTAATAAAATAAAATTATTGCTATCACACTCATCTCAAAGCAGCGTTACGCATTTCCATATAATTGGTAAGTTACGCTCAAAATTCATATCTACATTAGATGAAAAATTTTGAGAATATTTTCAAAAATTTATTTTAAGGAGAAGGAAAATTAAAAACAATAGGATATTTATATCTATAAAAAGTTTTTACGATGGTGAAGAAGTCAAATATCTTAAATTCAATTTTGACTTTGTGAAGACATATTTTCTTATTATTATAATGCGTAGTTTTACTAGCGATTAATCTTTTTTGAAAGACATCAATTTTGAATATATTTTTAACTTGAGCCTTTTACATAAAGCGATGTGACATATATAATATGATAAAATCATAATAAGCAGGTTGAAATTATTTTTAACACAAGTAAGGCTCCCTTGAAGTTTTCATCATTAACCAAGCTATTCTTAGTTCCTCTAGGAAAAGAAGGGAGACATATAGAGTACGATAATTGAAATTGATTTAGAGAAGACTTGTAATAAAATTATAAGGTGGAATTCCTTTTCTTTTTTTCCCGCGAAATATTGCTTGATTTTGAATCTCCCTCCTATCTTTTTTTTGCATATAGAGATATTATTTGATTAAGTTCATGTATTATAATAAACAAAAATTAATTTTTAATTTTTTTCGTATCAAATAGGGTGAACATAGTTGATGTTTCAAGTGGTGATCTTTAGTATCGACAGTTTCACTACATTTATTACAGTTTAGTGTACCATTCGCTTCACGTGTAATAATAATTCAAAGTACAATTCATGTATCTGTATGCATGATTTTAGAATTATAAAGTGATAGTAGCATATTATGATTGATCTAATCATTGTTACTTTTAAACATTTAGTAGTGACGACTTTTTAAAAAGATCTTCAGTACAAGAAAACACCTCTTTACTAACAGGAAAATTCATCACACAGTTCATGGAATCCGTCACTAAACATTATCTAATGATTTTTGCCCCATTATATATGAGTTTGTTGGTATACTCTTTGTTCCTAATCATTTCTATGATGGAATTGAAATTCATCATAAAATTGACCTTTTGTGATGGAATTTGAATCACAAACCCAAAAAATGTCACATAAAATTATCATACATCGCCACAACTGTTATTCTATCAGAAATATATATGAATGTCATGTATCTGTATTGGAGTCCTATTCATTACAAATTTTTCATTAGTAGATTAATATTTTCTTGTAATGAATACAAATAAACAAGAGATACCTGTAGTCTTGTAAATGAATGTGTGTGTGTGTGTGTGTTGTTCGGACAAAATTGTGTGTGGAGACCAAAACAATCAGAAGAGTTTGTTGGACAGCATGGGAATTTATTAGTAGTAATAAAAAATTTTGGAGGTCTTGAGTTCACTAAAATCAGCTAATCAAGAAATGTGTCTGTACTAAATTGTGATCATTGCCTTGGTTGAAATTGTAACTACATGGGACTTGACCTAATTAAATTGAATGATGGGTCCTTAAAACATAATTTAGGGGTTTGAATGAATGTGTTAAAGTTTGAAAAAAAAAACAAAAATTGTAAAGGAAACGATTGAAATGAAAAATGTAAAAACGGTCGGTGGTTGAAAATAATAGTGAAAAATGTTAAATGTTGCAGAAGTCATGTGATCGTTACTTTAAGAAACTAGAAGTAAAAATAACAAGTTTAAACACTGCAGAACAATCAAATTTTAATTAGAAACTAAACAAACTTGAGAAAATCTATTGCAAACACTTATTTGATGTTACACTTAAAATTGGGTATAAAAATCTATGAACATTTTGAATGAAACTCTTGAAACTAAGAAGTCAATTTTCTTCACCACATTATACATAATACCCAACTTGGTTGTTTTACCCAAGAATTTAAAATTTGATGGGCAAATTAAGATTGTCTTTAAATCTTTAAAATCATTTATAAGAAAAAGATTTATTTATATTTAATTTTAAAACATGAGTTATATTACTAATCCAAAAATATATAATTCTTTTTTAAATTTTTATAACATTTGTACACCTTAAAAGGTGTTGAATATATGTAGTCCACCATTATGAGAGTATTAAATGACCAACCTCTCCAACCTACCTTGTCCCCTTTATATCAATTGACCTTTAAAAAAAAAAAAGAAGATCTTTTCTTGTAGAAGGTGTCACAAATAACTATATTTTCATCATCCCAAGTCTTGTAACATATTTTTTTCAAAAAAAAAAAAAAACATATATTCTTGAAAAGTTAATTAATTTAATCAAGAAAGAGAAAATTGAAATAAACTCCACGCGCACCACGCGCTGACAGGAGGGTCCAAAATCCAGTGGAGATGGTTCATTGATAAATCATTCGAGTATGTTGGCGGTCCCACTCATAGTTTCTCATTGTCTCAAACAAGGAAAAAAATAGCTATACATTCATGTTTTATATATGCACACACATAGGAGGTTTGACTCCCACAGTACTACGTGGGCATTTATTTACCACATGATAATAATTATTTACGCAGTTTAAATATTCATGTATTTGATTTTTAAAATAATATGATATAATGAATGAATGTAATAGTTTCTCCGCAAAAAAAAAATAAAAATAAAAAATTGTACCCACCATTTTTCCGTATATAAGTGCAAACGAGGTGTAGCAATTTTATTTGGGCTTGATTGTGGGATTTCTCTACAGTAATGAAATGTTTGATTTGAATCATAAATATTATAAAAAAAAATGAATGTATCGTGACATCCCATTAAAAGTATCAATTAGGCTAAAGCCCATCAACTACATAATTAATTAGTTCACAAACGATTACTATAATCAGGTTAGATCTTGAGATCTCATTTTTGAAAGTAACACGTCATGCCAATTGGATAACAATCCTTCACCATTGTGAAATATTTGATTTGAGCATGATCATAAAATTTTTAACTATCGTGGAATATTTGATTGATTCATAATTATTGCTAAATTTACGAGTCCCTCATTACAACCCCAATTATAATATCAATTGATTCATAGAATAATATTGTAAGGAGATTCAAATTGTCACCATATTGTGGGAAGTAACGAGCCAGGCCAATTGTAGAAGAATTCTTTACCGCTATGAAATATTTTATTTGAGCCATAATTAGTGCTTAAAAACGAGTGTATCACCATAATTCCACCGAAGTAATCAAAGTACCAATTATATTGTAATTTCTCTATTACAGGAATGATTGATTCACTTGCTATTACTAAAGTAACTTTGAACTTGTAATATTATTGAGAGAGGTAATGAGTCAGATTATCTGAATTATCACTGAAATATCAATATATACACATACACACAAAATTTATCTATACATACACACAAAATTTATGTACACAAATTTTTTACAATATATATACACACAAAATGTATCTATGCCCCGTTCGCATAGAATGCACTCATTGATGCTACAATCCACAAATGTGTCAGAAGAAAAAGAGGCAACCACTCTCTATGTGCCAAGGTTTAATAATGATTACCACAAGCATGAAGTTTCCTCAACTAACTCTGCTATAAAAAGACTTTATATGAGTAAGTATCATGTGACCTACTCTCTCTCTCTCTCTCTCTCTCTCTCTCACACACACACACACACACACACACACACACACACACACACACACAAACCCATAAAGAATGACCTGGCTTCTCAACCATTCCAACCACAAGAGGCATCAAAGTTCATATCTTTTGCTCTAGATATTCCTAATATTTTGGGATCTACTTTGGTTTTAGTACTTTCTTGAACTGTGTGTTTGTGTATTTGTGTGTTTTGTCATGCTACAATGGCTGCAAGTGTTTCAAGATTCATCAAGTGTGTGACTGTGGGTGATGGAGCTGTTGGCAAGACTTGTATGCTTATTTGCTACACCAGTAACAAGTTCCCCACTGTTAGTATTCTCCTTTTCTTTTTCTTAAACTTGAAGGGAAAAAAAAAAGATTTTCTTGATTCATTTTGGTTTATCATTATTGATTTAGATACAAATTGTTGTGTGGGACTTCTGAAATTGCAGCTTTTCTATGCTTGTCTTGCCTCTTTTATGCAAAAAGGGGGTATCTTGCTTTCATATGTTTCCGGGTTTTTTATTTTAGTATCTTTCTTGAAATTTGTGATTTCGGTTTTTGTTTCTGCTCTGTGGAGAACATTTATCTGCCTGGTTCTGCTTTACATCTGACATTTAATTTTCAAATTTTTTTCCCGACTCAATTGATTTTACAAACTTTAAAAATGTTGCATTTTGCTGTACCATTTCATTTCTTGTGGAATATTTGTTAATATTCCGTCCACACTCGAAAGCTGATTACAAAGTACAAAGTGATCATTCAAATGCACAGAATATCTTTGGTGTTCGAATTTGGATCGAAAATGAGGAGATTCGATGAAGCGAAACTCTTCTGAAAGTTTGTATGATCAATTGAGTCGGAAAAAAAGTTTGTTGAGTGAAGTGCAATACTTTGGATGGCAAAGTGTAATTATCCTTAATATATTTGACTATTTGAAACTTTTAGGCATACCTTACAATGTTATCTTTTTCATTTTTAATGGGATTAGGACTATATACCAACCGTATTTGATAACTTCAGTGCAAATGTGGTAGTTGAAGGAACTACGGTCAATTTAGGACTTTGGGACACAGCAGGTAAAAACTTGTTCTTACTATTCAATAAGTATATGATAGTCTTGTTTCTGATCATATTAACATGTCAAGAAGATAGAATTAAGTATATGGATTGCTTGTTTATGATCATATCAACAGGACAGGAAGATTACAATAGATTAAGGCCGTTGAGCTACAGAGGAGCTGACGTTTTTGTCTTAGCGTTTTCGTTAATCAGTCGTGCTAGCTACGAAAACATCTTTAAAAAGGTGAATGTCGTCCGAATGCGATGTGATTCTTGCAACTTTTTTCGTTTTTTTATACGTACATTGTTGTGATTTCGAATGGGATTCATATGGCAGTGGATCCCTGAACTTCAGCATTTTGCTCCTGGGATTCCTGTTGTTCTAGTCGGCACCAAACTAGGTACTAAAAAATTGCCTTTATTTGAAAATACTAGACATCATGTGGAAAGAAAATGACAATTTTTGTGTCGTGGATAGATCTTCGCGAGGATAAGTACTATTTGGCTGATCATCCGGGATTGATTCCTGTTACGACTGCGCAGGTTTGTGTTTTTCAATTTTCACCACTGTTTGTGTGTTTGATCTTGTTTTATTTACATATCGAGTGGTAATGGCTTATTCGAAATCAGGGCGAGGAGCTTCGTAAGCAAATTGGCGCGTCTTATTACATTGAATGCAGCGCTAAAACTCAACAGGTAGCAACCAATTTAAGTGTTTGGGTGAGCTTATAAGCTCTTTAAAACATTTTATAAAATGTTATAAAGCGGTTAATAATATTTATTTTGATATAAGCGCTTATAAGCTCTAAAATAAGATGTAAGGATGTCACGAGTTCTTTTAAAAGAAGTAGGGAGCTTTTTACCGATTTTCAAAATTCTAATATGCTTTTTTAAGTTTTAACCATGTAATTTATAGACTTGTTATTGCTGACATATTATAAGCTCTACAATGTTATTATTTCCAATGCTTCAACTAACTTATTTCTTTATGATGTTCAAAAAACATAGAGATCAATCACTTTTAACTTTTCTTTTTCAATGTAATACACAGAATGTGAAAGCAGTTTTCGATGCCGCTATAAAGGTAGTTATCAAGCCACCACAAAAGCAACGGGAGAAGAAAAAGCCGCGTAAAGGATGTCTTGCGTAAGTACATCCGCTCTTACACTTCGTTGAATAGCTTATTCTCAGAGAACAGGATGTTAGGACATTGAAGATGCTTCTTCTGCAGAAAGAGGGTGTTTGGCAAGCTTATAAGCTCTTTAAAACGTCTTATAAAACGTTTGCAAACTTATAACATATCATAAAATACAAGTTTAATGTTTCCTTAAACTAGGATGCCCAAATGTGAGTTTAAGGTTGCCTCATAGTTGTAAGTTTTCTCATGTGACCATAACAACTAGGTCTAGCAACAAAATATCTCATCTTTCAAAAACTACATACCGTGCGGCCTTAGCTAGTTAGCTGCCTTAATCATCTCTAGTGGCTTAGCTAAGTCAGTCTCTCTCAAGTGTCTGGAGGGGAGAAGTCATAAGCCACCCGAACACGTCCTTAAAAAAGATGTCTAATCCATACAGGAGGGGTCAAGCAACTTCGACTGCATGATATGTTATCTATAGAACAAGTCTGTGACACTAGGTATACTCGTTAATCAAACTCGTCTTTCTACTTGTGTCGGAGGTGATGTTTTGACCCTGAATTTTTGGCTGAAGCTTTCATATCGTGAGTATATCTCTACTTATCGTGTGTTTATGCGAATTCTCCTATACTTTTGGATGTCGTATGCTTGTTTTCACCAACTTTACACCTTCAATTTGCAGGAACATCTTCTGCGGAAGAACCGTCTATCAGGAAGGAAAGGATTAAACAACCTGTATGATATGCTGACACAATGCAATGAACTGTGCAACACAATTATCTGTTTATAGTATCCAAGGTGTAGAATTAGTGACTTAATTTCAGAGTTTATGTTTTTCATTCTTTTTTTTCTTCTTTTTATTTTTTTCCTGTAAGTGAAATTATATAGGACGAACTGTTTGATTTGAGATACTGATTCTGAGTTCGGATATATGTTAGTACAAGTAAGAAGTTTTCGTTTGTGAGACCAGTTTTTCTTGGTGGCTTAAACCAAATTCTAGTGCTAAATTTGCGTGTTTTTTCATTTGCCAAACATGTAATGCATCGATAAAATGTTCATGTATTGGTTGTAAAGAAGAAGAAGAAGAAGAAGATCACTTCTAGGAAAGAAGGGTTCACAACTTCTATACAAAACTATTTTATACCTGCATTCAACATGAAACTTGTTATTGATTATAAAACACAGATTTGCTTGATGAGACTCGATTCTATCTTCAATTTGTTGAGATTTTTTCTCACAAATATTACAGCATCTCCTGCCACTTGGATTTAAAAGGGCATTTCCAAGAACTTTTGTTTTTGTGAAATGTAAATTGTAGAAAAAGCTATACAAAATTTTTTAATTTAAGTTTAAAAGTACAAGAACTAAAAAATTTCGAGTGTAAAGAAATTGCAGATGTTGGATATAGGTAAATTATAACTTTTAATCTTTTTCTACTTAATTTTAAAAAATCAGAACTAAATTTCTTTTTTCCCGTATGTTAAAAAATATCTCAATTCAAGCCAAAAGCTGAAAAACGCTTCTGAAAGCTGTTCCAAAAACTCCTTAAAGAGGACAATATGGCAAATTGACATCAAATAGCTCAAGTTACTCCCTAAATAACACTACAAGAAATCCGCTCTCTGTTTTACATCAATAAGTACATAAACTCCGAAAATAACAATAAAAGCACGACACACAGGTAAATAAACTCATCGTTCCCATTAAAATAAGATCCACACAAGAACAAGAACTAAAGCTACTCCCCCATTCATTCATTCATTACAATCCTGTAATAAAAACATTCATCACAATCCTATAATAATAACTGGCGATCTTTCTCGCGATTACATGCAGCAATAGCAAGAATACATTTTGAGTAGCACAATTCACAATGGCTCGATGAGGGGTAGATCTTGTCATCCGCTTCAAAAATCCAAGTAAACTGATCCCTTAAACTAGGATACAACACAAACCAAGAAACAGTAATACCAATGACAAGATCAATTCTTACCTGCTTAATAAAGAAAATGAAAGTGCCATAGAGATGACAAAATATACTCATTTTCGTTAAAGATACATTATCACAACATTGTAATCTAAACGTCATATTGAGAAGAGGAGATAGAGTGTATGATGACACTAAGATGAGACAGGTAAGGGAAACTTCACATAATACAATAAAAAGCCATAAATAATACAGCATGCAAGCCAATAAGCTTTTACTATCAAAATTAGGTACAACCCTACACATAAACATGTATGGGGCAAATAAGGATGAGAAAAATTTTGAAGAAAGGCAAGCTCAGATTCTGAAGGGCTCTAGTTCTACCAGTTCTAAATCCAGCCTCCTCAGAATGGTTAGGAACATCAGACTATTTTGCATCTCAAACTCCAGTATCTAGGCACCAAAAGAAGTTTATGAAGTAAAAATATCTACAGCGGGAACAAGGACCTTGCCCTCCCAAAACGGTGCATATGCTGCCGTACACTTGACATGCAGAAGAGGTGGGTGCTGGAAGAATATGGGGCCGTAAGATCTACTCACAACCCCCGATTGTCTTAAGAACTAACCAGCAGGATGATGGTTAATCGACTTCAAATACTGGGAAAAGCAAAATGACAAGTCAAATTAGTATGAAAGAGGCTCGCTTATGCTGCAAAACAACAAAAATACAGTTAAATGATATAGAAAAGGAGTATTATGTTTTCTGTGTCAGCTGTTTTGGCATGGTTAAGGGGGGCTAGCAGAATTAATAACTTCCAATGCAGTCCATCCATGGATGCACCTAAAATCTACTTCTTTCTAAAACTTCAAAAGTCAACAGTTTGACTTATCATCTCCTTCCACATCTTCACCAGTTAGTACTTCAGAGATTTGGCACAACAGGAGTTCTCGCCATGCCACACCCATGCCACCTTAGAAACTACTTATGAAAAATGATGTTCACTTAGAATCTCTGTCTTGCTCCCGTTTATTGAAAAAGATATGTGGAGGGCTTATCACTAGCAAAATGGTTGGAAAAGCTTAAAACATGACCACAGGTCACAAGGGCGCTGCTTGCTGAAAGGTTTTGTCCATATGCTCCCTAATGCAAGGGAAAAAACTAGTTTGCAAATGCAGATCTCTGGCTGTGTTAAACATAAAAATAAGAAAACTAGATTACCAGAAATTAGACATTAAAGTGAAACACAACACCAGCTTCCATCCAAATCTAATATGTTACGTTAAATGCAATAATTAACAACTAACTGTCCTAGGGTTGAAATGTTTACACAATGCAGCACCTGATACTTACCTCTAAAGCTTATAAGCATGTTCCCCAATTATGTTGGTTATTTAATCCTAGACAATCATCAATCTGATTGAGAGGGACTATATATATTGTCATGGCATATGTAATCTCCTTTATGCTTGTAGAAAAGCTTACCTACAGTTTACACAGAGGCCAGCGAGAACCAGAACTTCATCACACAACGTTGAATGCTCAATGCCTTCATCCCTATTCAGATGGGTGCAAAATCAAGTCAATCAGTCATCAAAAAGTCCTGTAAACGAGATTTTCGTTCAACAAGATTATTTTGTTTCCAATAATGTATTACTCTAAAACATATTAACATCACACAAAGTTTAAGTTAGTTATCCCAACATCAGCTATTTTTTTTTGTGCACTGTATGAAAAAACCCTTACAGGATTTCAGATATTGGCACATTCCAGAAGTTAACGTTCTACTGCTATGAAGACTGCTTATGTCTGAAGCTCTCATTGTCCCAGCCTCCTTCAGGCTCCTTCCTCTTCAAAATACCACCTGAAATTGAAAACAAATTGCCCTTCTCCTCCACTAGAACTTGTGAACTGGCAACAGAATGTTGGCCTGATGACGGCGGAAACATCTGCTCCCTGGCTTCACTTTCCATGGATCCAGGGCCGGCATTGAGGTCTAGACCCTGTCTGCCCCATTTTCTGCTGCTCTCCAGCCCACCATTATTGCTAATG
>JACFYI010000127.1:18294-29225 GCA_014898755.1 Handroanthus guayacan
TCATTTCAGAATTCGACTATGGACTAGAGGATTTTTATTTCAAAACTCATATTATGTAAGGAAGATTGGACATGGACTTTACATGACATAAAATAGGGTTTGGAAATAAGAAAAATCAAGTTGAAACCGAAACTAGGCGCAGCGCTGAAACGGGCACTCGAGCGCCCAAAACACAAATATTTGGCCTAGGCTGGACGCTTGGGCGCAGGTGAACAGTAAAATCTGCACTTGAGCACCCATATGCGGGCTTGGTCGCTCACTCTCGGGTTTGAAATCCGATTTTTCATCTTTTGATTTTCTTTGAATTTTTTATCCAAAAATACATTTTTGAGGTTCTTAAATACATAAAAACATTTACAAAATATCATTTTGGGTTTTGGTTTTGAAATATTTCGAGAGATCGTTTCAACGTTAAAACGTACGATTTTGTCCATATCACCCGTTTTCAATCAGTTTCTTAGTTCGTTTCTCCTCTTAGTCCACAGTCTATCATTCAAAGCTCAATCCAAAGCATCGGAATAGGAGTCAAGAGGGTTCATTAAGCTTTGGATTTACATATTCAAAAGATAGAGCTTATTAAAACAAGAACAACAAAGCAACAACATAAGCTCATGGCAAATACATATCAATGGAGCAAGAGATTCAACAACACGATATCATAACCATTCGGTTAAGGAAAGAACGAAGAACATATGCTCATAAGAAGATGGGGAAAGCCATAAGTCTTACCTCTAGGAGCTTAAACCCGAAAATATGATCGATCCAAGCTTATAACCAACACCTATAACCATATACATACTTATATCAAGCTCTCAAGCAACCAAACATAAACCACTCTTAAATCATATCTTATGAGCTTACTTACCAAGAGTTTGGGAAGATAAAACACCACTGGAACTCCCCTTAAAGTTGACCGATTTTCAGCAAGATAGAAGAGATGCAAATTGAAGTTTGTAAATGCAAGAGTTTGGAAGTAAGAGTGTTAGTTTCAGCTGATTTTGTGTGGAACCAAAAGAGCTCATTTCTAGATAGATTTTGGGGCAAAATTGAGGGAATCTAATAGTTCAAGCCCCTCTAGACAAATACCAATACTTAAGGAGTAGCTAGGTGGCCAATGTGACATGGTAGGAGTGGATGGATGGGATCAAAAATCCCATCCTTGGCTGCTGCAAAGCCGCTGTGCAGCTGCCCTCTTTAAATCAGATTTCTTTTTTCCTTTTCTCTTATCTTTTGAATTCAATTGGTGTCTAAATAGTGAACAAAAGTGGCTATATGTTTTGGATAAAGTTTTGGCTTGTAAATTGGGCTAGCGAGATTCGTTTTTGGGTCGAAACGTGACGAGGAATTGAAACATGTTTGTTCGAAATATTTTCGGATGCGTGAAATATGTTTTGGTTTTAAAACGACGTTTGATTTTGAAATCAAATATATTTTTGATAAATCGTCAATTCAAAATTTTATTTTAGGAGAATTCTTGGGGTGTCACACTCCTTTAGAGCCACGTCGGTATGGTTGCTGGAGAACACAACAAAACTCCATTGCTCACAAGCAATTCCATGACTATTGTCACCACCAACCTCCCTCTCTCCAATGACTCCATCATCTAACAATATGGGTAGGCTAAATTCACATTAGAGCAAAAAATTGTAAAGTAAACATTGATTTAAGACATCTTTACTTAATGTTTCTTATTTAGGTTTAAAACCACAAAAATCGTAGAAATTAAGACTAACAAACCATTAATTCAAAATTAGATATGACTGAAAAAGAGAAGCTTACTATTTAGTCACTTTATGGGTGATGACTTTCTCCACTAAAATAAAAAAATATGGAGTTTTTTTTCCCCTCCTTGTTCCATCTCCAAATTCAATATGCAAAAATAAAGAAAAAGATTAATAATTTGATATTATAGTGAGTGCACATTTGTAGTACGTTTAGCGTAAAACATATATAAAAAGACAATATTGAAAACAAAAAATCAGTATCTAAACTGCCACTTTCGACATAAAAGTGTTACATAGCTCAAGGACAAAGACTAAAGGTATTACCATTAGCTTTCCAAGAGTAGGTGCACAAGCAAGAACAAATTCTCAGAACAAATCCAACATCTTACATTCTTCTCATATGTTCTATTCGTGTATAACATGCTCAACCTAATGAAAGGCAATTATAAGAAATAAAACAAAAACTATGACTACATATTATAGAACAGATGTGACAAAGCAGCAATGTACTACTCTCACCTAAGCAACTACTTCTGCCTGCAGAAATTTTGCTATCCCTTTTCTCATAAGCTTCAGCTGCACATCATGCTTGTTCTGCAATGACTTGATGCACAAGATTGACGGAGTTAACCATGTTTGCTACAAACATTGCATTAATATCTATTAGTACAAAAAATATCAATAATTAGGATTAACGTGGAAATGGCTTTAGAAATTTAAGCTGAATTTTTTCAATAAGAGAATAACAAAGTGAGGCCCACATCGCATTACATCAAACTTTAGATGTTTTAAGTTACAATGTAAATGCATTCACATCACTTCCTTTAGCCAAATAAAGACAACTAGCTAAGAATTAAATAACCATAAAAGTTTCAAATAGATTTGTAGCATGTCAAAAAACTCCAACTTTACAATAAACCATATTTTTAGATCCAAATATCCTACACAGGCTCAATAAATTAAAACTATCAACCAAAATATAGTATACTCATAGTTCCTCCCATACTTTTAACTTTCAACTTAAAAGACCACAACTTCATAAGAGACCTGATGTAATGCCCCCAGATCCTAAAGCATTCGTCCCTAGGTTAAGACCGTCACCTGTGGGTAGAGTAACTAAAACTAAATGCCACAATTATATGATAACATTGCAATTCTTGAAATACAAAATCATTCATTACAATTTACAAATCATAATTTTCCATAATACATGCTAAGACATACAAAATTTCCTTTAAGCTCCATAGCTACATTTCATAACAGGAAAAGTAGTCATCATAACCAAAAGCAACATTCTAAAATTTCCAACTCAGAAGACCATTCCTGAAGTCAATTCCCTACACATGATAAATTATAAAAACACAAGTCCACTAACTTAGTAAGAATTATGGCCATAGCGAAACAGTAAGGAATGAGGCAAGATATAAGCCAAATAGCGATTCAAGAATAAGATAATGCAGACATAGCAATTCGACATTTAGAAGCAACAAAAGCGTATGATATAAGCATTTATTTGGCTCAAAAATTCAACAACAAACATGAACAATGAAATGACTAAAGCAGGACTAGTTTTTGGTAGATCTATTACCCTTATAACTTCAAGCATTCATTAAATCCTTATTCCTCCATTTTTTTCTCGACTGGCCGCTCGAGGTAAGCCATTTATTCATTACGCATGGTTGACCGTGTGCCAAGGACTAACCCTTTAGAAACCTACCTCCAGGTTCCTTCAGGACTATCCAATGGGAAGGCTTACAGGGGACCCGCCGCAGTCCGATATCGCCCAACTATCCCTCCTGAATCTCCCCGGGTCCAACATTCATGTATATAGGTTTAAGAAGAGTAGACATTTTCTAAATATTCGATTCAATCAGTGTATAGATACAAACGAAGATCAAGTTCAACATTCGATTTGATTTGAACCCTGGACTTGAGAAAATTGTTTTAAAACCTTAAAACATTTCAAAGAGATGAAATATGGACTTAAAATAGAAAAATTTAACTACGGGAATGGGCGCTTTAGTGCCTGTTTGACCGCCCCAGTGCCCAATAGCCGAACCCATTTTAGGCGCCCTAGTGCCCAAACAGTGATCTTGGCCACTAGAATGGGCACTTAACGCTCATTCGGGTGCCCGAGCATCGAAATATTATTATTGTATTTTTTTTTAAATTAGAAATTTGACAAAAAAATTTTGGAGGAGAAATTTAAAATTTTAACTCTTGGTTAAAAGCATAATAATATGAAACATACCGCAATAAGTTCACATATTTCATTTCTTCATCATATATACAGATTTTACATTTTGTCCGAAGTCTCAAATCCAAACATATTCATGAGTAGGCGAAGATGGAGAGCATAATATTGTTCAAAGATTCATAATCATCATCATCAAGAAATAGAGCTTACAAATCATGGGAATGTCATAATAAGTCCATATATTAGCTCATAACATTCAAGACAAGGAATAAGGCAAAGCTCAATTAATGAATCAAGAGATAGCAATGACAAGTCCTCATTCAAGTTCAATATAGTCAAGAGAAAGGGATAGCCATAATCCTTACTTTTGATCCTTAACTCCAAACTTGTGGTCGATATCCAAGAGTCCTAATACCTCAAGCTATATCACCTATTAAAACCAAAATCATATATATTATACCACATTTTTCATTTAACCTCATATCATAATGTATCTTATAAGTTATTATTTTATGCTTACCAAAGTTAAGACCTAATGAGAGTGTTATCTTCCCACCCAGGCTTTCCCCTTTTCCTTTATAAACCCTAAAAGTCTCGAAATTATCTATCCAGACTTTCCCCTTTTCCTTTATAAACCTTAAAAGTCTTGAAGGTTTTACATAGCTTGAAGAACTATTTGAAGAAGAGATGATATGTTTGAGAATACATATATGTGTATATGGAGCAAGAAGATATATGTATAAGTAAATATATATTTATAGAGAGAGAGAGAGAGAGGGAGATATATGCAAAGAAAAATGTATGTGTATTTGTGAAGATAGCAAGAAGTCGCATAGCATAGTGGAGTCTTGCATTTGCCATCCACTTAATGAAAGAGGGAGGTCCCTTTGCAATTCTAAAAAGTTTGAGGGCATGAGAATGTGTCAAGAGTTGGGTAGTGTCTTCATTTTTCCTACATGTGCAATAACTTGTTGGATAAGATTGTAGCAGTGCATTAGGTGAAAATATCCCCTAAATTAAAGGTAGCTGGCAAAGCCTATATATGGTTATATGTGTGGATATATATATATATATAATTTTTTCTTTTTTTGAAATTTTGGATTGGGTTTGAAATGTTTTGGGCTCTATTTTGGGCTAAAACAATTCTTTTGGGCTGAAATGATGGAAAGTATTTTGGTTATAGGAAAAAATTTTAGTAATTGTGAAAAAATTTCGTTGTTTGAAAGATAATGATTTAAAAATTTAAATTGAAAAATTTTCAGGTTATCACACCTGCAAATTTCCAAACACTAACATCATATACAGAAATGAAATGCTCAAACTTTCAATATACATTGTTCACTTATGAATATATCTTATTTTTAGCCAAAAAGGGTACAATTTTTAACAATAATATTCTGAAGAAAGAAAGTGGCAGAAACTCATCATTTTGATTAAATTAATAATTAAAAATAGAAATATTTGCAAAATACGAGAAAAGCAAAGTAAGCTCATCTTTCATGATCACATGGGCCTCGTAACTCCCTTCTCCACCAAACTTCACCGCCATATTAGACTAGTGCCCCGCTGCCAATTAGATTTGACTTTATAATTATTGCTCTTGTGCAAAGAGTCTTATTTTTGCAATATAAATAAAATGGTCATCTTCTTCATATTTTCGTAAATTGTCTCATCAACAATCGATATGGAAGAAGTCCTCTAGATCATAAAAGGCTATGAGGCTAGGTCACACATATGATGGTGATCATAAAACTAGTCTCTGGATGTCTTGATTTTAGATTCTCCAAGTCATGGAATCCTTGACATGAGGGCATTTTGGATTCGAATAGACTTGTACTAATGATGCAAGATTCAAGGAGTTGAATCATTGTCCCGTTTCATGGGTAATCGATATAATTGACACTAGTGCATGTTAGTGGGTACTTGTTAGAAGAACAAGTTTACTGAGAGACCCAATATAGAGAATTCCATGGGATAGCCGTAATGGCATTCGGTGATGGATTATTCTCTATCTTACGATAATGCATATAATTAGTATTTAGACTTAAGGGACCATGGTAACCTTATAGTAGGTCCTTGTGCTTTGATGTGCGTCCCGATCACTGATTAGCATATCATATAAGGTACATGTTAGGTACAAGCTATCAACACATAGAGGTTTGTGAGTTCCAAGAAAGAATATGTTTCATCTCTTGATGAATGAGTATATGTAACACCCCAAAAAATTCTCCTAAATAAAATTTTGAAACATCGGTTATCTTTTTGGATGGTAACTCATTTTCAAAATCATGAGCATCGTTTTAATGTCAAAATATGTTTCGTGCATCTCAAAATTCTTATTGCATTCGAACCGCCGATTTTTTGAAAATTAATCCGTTTTCAATGCCACAAAAAATATTTTAACGACAAAATGAATTCCTCCTATCCAAAAGTTTTTCGTGCATTCGAGTTTCATTTTTGTACCACATTTCAATCCAAACGAGCCCCAAAAACCTATCAACAAGTCCAAAACACCCCAAGTTATAGCTTACAAATGTTGACTTTGTAATCATCATTTTGATCAAAAAAAAAATGAAAATGAAATCTAAAAACTGCTGCAGCTGCCACAGCCCTACCTAAGCATTGGATGGGATTTTTCCCATCCATCCATCAATCACTTGTGTCCCAAATCTTGCACATGAAGTTTACTAATTTATTTTGAAGGGCCTTGATTAATTGATACTTGTTTTGAAACCCCAAGTCCCATCTATATATATGATAACTTTGTGAGACTAATTCTTCTTGCACTTAAAAGTTTCTCACATCACGCAACAACTCAAATCTCTATATATATGATAACGTTGTCCATCAAAACATTTGCTTAAGGCGAATAATAGGAGGTGACTCTGTCAAACCATTGGTAAGTTTAGCCGAAGAATAATTGTTAAGTTTATATGATATGGTCGTGATTTAAGCTTAACCTAAGTGTAATCTTTATTATAGGTGTTTGAATCATCAAGTGGTGTAGCGCCCTGGGATCCTAGTGCACTTCCGCCCTACTTTCCGGGACGTTACTCACAATCGGTAATAAGCATAGTTAGACTAAAATTAACATGAACACATTATTTTAAATCAAGCTCCCTTTAAATGTATTCACTCATATGAAACTCATTTTAATTTTTCCTATGAAATTCATATTTGAACATCTCAATAAAGCTTAATTTAAAGAATCCATTAAAATTCATTTTTAGTTATTCCAATAAAATTTATTTTAATTTTTCCACGAATATTTTCTGTGATTTATCAATAGTACTTAATTTATACCTTTGCTTAAAGTTTATTGTAATACTCGAGCGATGTACTATGATAATTTCTTGGAGTAGGAACAATCGTTAATATTAAACATACGCTTCATAAACTTCTTAAACCATAATTACATCAAACACAAAATCTTAGTTTCATAAGATACTAGGCCTATCTTACAAACACTCCATAATTTATATCATTTACAGAATACTAAATTCGATACTTACATCCCTCCATAATTTACCTTTTACTACACCCTAGCTTATAAAGTTAAGTTTACGAAATTACAGTCCAAAATAATTAAAAAAAAAAAAACTAGTCTAGAGGCTCCGCAGTAAGGTAGGTTACGATCTCGCCATAAGTGTAAGTATTCATAAAAAGATACCACCCTCCCGGGGCTCTCGAAACCGTAAAGTGGACATGGACAAAAAATTCAATGCTTCGGCGTCTCTCATGGTCATCCACCACGAAAATAATCGGAAAGCACAATCTCAAATCCGAATCACTCATCTACATATTTTAGAGAGATTTAAAGTAAGTTTAGAGATTTAGTAAAAATCATAACCGGAATTCAAGGGACAGTACTCAAGGAATTAATAAAAGATATCAAGCTAAACGTTGACATTCATATCAAAGTGGATAATTTAATGTAGCTGTGAGCTCAAAAAATCAAAACGTATTATGAATGTCAAAAAAAATTATATAAGGCTGAAACAAATATTTGGTGGATCTGTCACCCTTATATCTTCAAACAATATCAACCTTATTCCTCCATTTTGCCTCTCGGATGGCCGCTCGAGATAAGCCATTAAACAACAGGCACGATCGACCGCGTACCAAGCATAACTATTCGGAAACCTGCCTCCAAGTTCCCTCCTAGCTACCTCAACGTTAGAGAAGTCTCAAGGGTTAGGTCGACGTGCCGTAACGCCCAACCAAAACTCCCTTGAGGTTCTCGGGGCCCAATACTCATGCGTTAAGGTTTTTCATTTGTGGAGCATTCAAAAAGAATATAAAAAATCAATGTCGAATTCGAATAATAGAGACACGGAAGTCAAGGAATGCCGATACGGGGGTAAGAATTCTAATTGGATCATCATATTAGATTTAAGGGGTTTAGGGGACGATTTTTAAAGATTGTTTTTAAGAAAATCACCAAAAATTTAAGTTTTGAGAAAATTCCGTGCGGGAGTAATTTTCCAAGCTATCTTAAAAATACATTTTGATGAGTTAAAATTGGCGATTTAGTTTTACAACTATCTAGACTCGAAAAGCTTTTCAAGGGTAGTTTTCTATTGAAAATCCGACGAGTAAAACTCTAGTTATAAATTTTTAAAGTTGATACAAGAATCTACCGAATCCTCGAATCAACTGAACAGGTTTGGGTTCACCGAATATTCTGGATTGATTCCTCTATGGATCTTAAAATTTCTTGATCCAATTGTTATCTACACTTAACAAGATTTCTAACCTATATTTTTGGGTTTAATTTGGTGAAGAAATGAGCAGTTTACAATGAATTGAAGTTGGAGAAAGGGGTAGGACCAATTCCAGTGTAGCCCCTGCTACTCGGGAAAACTGATATGTTTGGATTAAACTACGTTTCTGGGCTTTTCTTTCATGGAATTGGGTGATTCTTGATTCTAATGATATCTACACTCAACAAGGTTTCCAATGGTGTATTGTGTGGATTTTTAGGACGTGTGGTTGTCTAGTTATGAATTTTTGAACTTAAGTTTAGGACATAGACCTCCCCTATTCCAGCTAAAATGGCAGGTTTCATTCAAACGCATTTTTCTACCGTTTACCTCTGTGGTTTCGAGTGATTCTTGGTTCTTTCATCATCTAGACTCAAAGAAATTTCTAACAGTACCTTATATGAAATTTTTCATGTAGTAAAAGGGGTGTTTTCGATTTTTCAAAGTGAGGTAAGTGTTCTGCCTTTCTACCCGAGAACAGTCCAAGTTTTCAATACTTCATAACTTTTGGGAAATCACTTAACCACTAAATCTACATGATGATCCACTATCATTTTTATATCCCTAAGGTCAAATTCATGGTTCTCTAAGTTCAAATCAAATTGTGCTCCAACAACAATCATCAATCACATGAGAATAGACAAATAGCTTATAAAATCAAGTCATAATCATGTTAAAGCCAAAACAAGCACTCTCATAGCGATAACATCAATTTATGAATCAAAATAAAAGGAACCATGATCTGAAAATTGAACACAAAGGTGTGAAGTGTTATGATTTTTACCTTGTGTGATGGTTTTGCTCGAAGATTCAAGTAGATATTTCCCTTAATCCCTAATCACCTAGCATAGAAATAAGTTTCCTTAAATTCTGATGATTTTCAACAAATCCACTTACTAAACATAATCAAAACTTACCTAAGCTTGTAGATTTGAGCCTAGTAGAGTTCACCACATAACTCTCCTTTAGATTTTATAAGTTAAAATTAAGGTAAAGTAGAAGATTTTTGCTCTTTTTTCTCTCTTCTTTTGCTCTCGATTTTTCTGGCTTAAGGGCAGAAGTGTTTTTATGTTTTGTGCTCTATTTTCTTCCTTGTATATACACCCCAAGGTATATACATGTATGTATTTTAGTATAGTACAAAATATAGCATTTACGAGAGCTTATGATGGTGTTTCTTATGAGCTAAGCCATGAGCTCACTAAGCTTCTAGAGACTAACCACATGGCTTTATTTCATTTCATATTTTGAGTGTGTATAGGGTGTGTGGATCGGCTGAGCTTATTTTCCTTTCATTTTTATTTTTTATTTTTTTCAAAAATTAGGAATTGGGCTTAGTTGTGGGCTAAAAAAAATAACAAAGCATTGAGCTCAATTCCCTGGGTCCAAAGGCTTGGTTTTGGATTAAAAATATCATATTTGGCCCATATTTGATTGAAATAATATTTTTGATTGCTAAATCGGAGTGATTTTGCCGTTTTAAAGTCTTTTGGGCAATAGCGATAAAAATCGTTTAAAACGGCGCTATATTTTAAAATTTTTGAAACACTGGGGTAAAATTATTAATTCAAGAATCTTTTAGGCTAAAATATAAATTTTGAAGTTAATGGTAGGGTTTTGGTAAGCTTTGGTCAAAAGAAAAATTTTTAAGACGAGTTTTACGCTTATTAAAAGTTTATGGCCGTATAATGGAATAATTTTTAAAACTAGGAGTTTAAATATATGGTTATGGGCTTCTTTGGGGAAAAATTGTAATTTCAATAATTCTTTGGTTGGAAATAAAATTTTTTAAAGATATTAAAGCATTTCTACTCGTGAGAAAAATTTCAAATCGGCGAAAAATTCATTACCGATTAAAATTTTTCTGAAAATATTTTAAAACATTTACTGATAAAATATTGGGGTTTTAATATTTAACTTAAGGAAATTGTAGGGTCTTTACAAGTGGAGCCTAGCACCTTTGCTTAAAAGCTTCGAATCAAGTAAGACTTATAGCTTTTCTCATCTTCTTATGATTATATATTCCTAGTTCTTTCCTTGACCGGATGATTATGATATCGAGTTGTTGATTTTCTTGCTCCATTGATATATGGTTGTCATGAGCTTATGTTGTTGCCTAGTTGTTCTTGCTATAATAAGCTCTATCTCTTGAATATGTAAATCCAAAGTTTAATGAATCCCCTTGACTTCTATACCTGTAACACCCCGGGTCCTAGTGCACTTCCGCCCTAGTCACCGGGACATTAC
>JACFYI010000127.1:29325-89389 GCA_014898755.1 Handroanthus guayacan
TAAAATTTTTGGAACAATGGGGTGAAATTGTAAATTCTAAAATATTTTGGGCTAAAATATAATTTGGAAATTAATGGTGTGGTTTTGGTAGCTTTCGAGTTGAAAAAAAAAATTTTTAAAACGGGTTTTGGCTTTTTAAGGGTTTATGGCCGTTTAAGGGTTTAATTTTTAAAACTAAGGGTTTAAATTTATAATTATGGGCATCTTTTGGGGAAAATTGTAATTTCAAAAATTCTTTGGTTAGAAATAAAATTTTTTTTAAAATATGGAAACATTTCTGCTTGCGAGAAAATCTCAAATCGGCGAAAAATTCATTACCGATTAAAATTTTTCTCAAAACGTTTTGAAATAATTCCTAATTAACTATTGAGGTTTTAAGTTTTAATTTAAGGGAATTATAGGGTCCTCACAATACCGATGCTTTGGATTGAGTTTTGAACAATGGATCATGGACCAAGAAGAAATTTTGAGACGGAAATGAAGGAAAAATGAGTGTGGACATAAAAATCAATTTACACTTCAAACTTGTAAAATAAATTTTAAAAAAATAAATTTCAAAATTTTGCCTAAAAATTGAAGTTCTGGAAGCCTGATTTTTATATGAAAAAGATAGGAGAAGGAAAAATTTTGAATTTATGAATTTATAACATTTTTCTCCAACAATTTGAAAACTAAGATTTGAAACTTAAAAATTAAAAATCTTCATGATGAGTAAGACAAACTAAATTTAGTTTTTTAACATTTAATCCTCCGCTACCATGAGGATTCCACAAAAAAATAAATAAAAAAAATAAAATTTGCTCTTAATTACTGTCACGCGCCCAAACGGAGGCTTAAGCGCCCATTCCAGTAGCCATTTCGGCTACTGGGCTCTTGAGTGCCCGAACGGGCATCGAGGCGCCCATTCCAGTAGCCAAATTTTCTCTATTTTGACTCTATTTTGCTAAATTAAGTCCATATTTTAATTCTTCAAAGTATTTTAAAGATTTTATACAATTTTCTTATGTCCGAGTTACGACGAATCGTTTGTTGAACTTATTTTTCGCTATAAACCTCTACCGATTAATATCGATCTATTGAATATGTTTAAGAATTATGTTTTTAAAATATTTTGAGCTTAGGAATGGTTTTTATATGTTTAAGACTCCAATTGAATTGTTTGAATCTGTGATTGATCGAAAATTTTTGTTTTCGTTGAAACAATCTAATTTTTAAATTGGACATTGTAACGCCTATTCTAGTTTCAAATAATTATGTTTTGATTTTGATTCGCCAAAACCAAGTCCATATCTTATTTTTTGAGAATGTTTTAAGCTTTGAAAATAATTTTCTTTAACTCCGAGGTCCAACTCGAATCACTGTTTGAACTTATCGATCATTTCGATTCCTGTCTCAATAAGATTATATGCTTGAATATGTTACGTTCACCCTAAACAAGTCTGAAATTCATTTCAAAATCATTTGTTGAATTCTTAGCTCTGTGAATTCTTGCCCGACATGGCTAAATGTTTGAATATGCTCTGTTCATTTTGAAATTTGTGCCCAGATGGGGCTATATGTCTAAAAATATCATGTTCGTTTTGAACCTATATGAATGTATGTATATTAGGCCCTAGGAGTTTTCACGGGCATCGGATTGGACAATATCGGATCGACAATCTGAGCTCTTAGAAATTCCTATATATTGGATAGTTCGGAGGGATATTTCTAAGCCCGAGAACTTAGGAATTGTAAGACGCTCTGAGTTAAGATCTCTTAGGAGCGTAAGAATGTTATGAGAAATAGATATTCGCACCTATTCAGATAGAGATGAGAATCTGGTGACGAATTTTTTTTAGTGGGGAGGGGGGGAGATTATAACACCCTGAAAATTTCACCCTACTAAAATTTTGAAACCATTGGTTTTCTTTTTAGATTGTAACTCATTTTCAAAATCACGAGCACTATTTTAATATCAAAATATGTTTCGTGCATCTCAAAGTTCTTATTGCATTCGAACAGTCAATTTTTCGAAAATTAATCAATTTTCAATATCACGAAAAATATTTTAACGACAAAACGAATTCCACGTATCCAAAGGTTTTTTGTGCATTCGAGTTTCATTTTTGTACCACATTTCGATCCAAACGAGCCCCGAAAACCCGTCAAAACAAGTCCAAAACACTCCAAGTTGTAGCCAACAAATGTTGACTTTGTAATCATCATTTTGATCAAAAAAAAAAAAAAAAGGAAAATGAAATCTGAAAACTGCTCAGCTGCCGCAGCCCTACCTAAGCATTGGATGGGATTTTTCCCATGCGTCCATCAATCACTTGTGTCCCAAATCTTGCACATGAAGTTTACTAATTTATTTTGAAGGGCCTTGATTAATTGATACTTGTTTTGAAACCCCATGTCCCATCTGTATATATGATAACTTTGCAAGACTAATTCTTCTTGCACTTAAAAGTTTCTCACATCACACAACAACTCACATCTCTTGCACATTAACACTTCTCTCTACCAAAACATTTGCTTAAGGAAAATAATAGTAGGTGACTCTCTCAAACCATTGGTAAGTTTAGCCGAAGAATAATGGTTAAGTTTACATGATATGGTTGTGATTTAAGCTTAACCTAAGTGTAATCTTTATTATAGGTGTTTGAATCATCTAGTGGAGCCTAACACCTTTGCTTTAAAGCTTGGAATCAAGTAAGACTTATAGCTTTTCTCATCTTCTTATGAGCATATGTTCCGAGTTCTTTCCTTGACCGGATGATTATTATAGCGAGTTGTTGATTTTCTTGCTCTATTGATGTGTGGTTGTCATGAGCTTATGTTGTTGCCTTGTTGTTCTTGCTATAATAAGCTCCATCTTTTGAATATGTAAATCTAAAGCTTAATGAATCCCCTTGACTCGTATACTAATACTTTGGATTGAGTTTTGAACAATGGATCATGGACTAAGAAGAAATTTTGAGCCAAAAATGAAGGAAAAATGAGTGTGGACATAAAAATCAATTTACACTTCAAACTTATAAAATAAATTTAAATATAATAAATTTCAAAATTTTGCTTAAAAGTTGAGGTTCTGGAAGCTTGATTTTTAGATGAAAAAGATAGAAAAAGGTAAAATTTTGAATTTATGAATTTATAACATTTTTCTCCAAAAATTTGAAAACTAAGATTTGAAACTTAAAAATTAAAAATCTTCATGATGTCTAGTACAAACTAAATTTAATCTTTTTCACATTTAAGCCTTCGCTACCATGAGGATTCAACAAAAAAAAAAAAAAAAAAATTTGCTCTCGGTTACTATTTGGGCACCCAAGGCTTAAGCGCCCATTCTAGAAGCCATTTTGGCTCCTAGGCCCTTTAGCGCCCGAACGGGCACTGAGGCACCCATTTCAGTAGCCAAATTTTCTTTATTTTGACTCTATTTTGCTAACTTAAGTTCGTATTTTAATTCTTTAAGATATTTTAAAGATTTTATATGATTTTCTTATGTCCGAAGTTAAGACGAATCGTTTGTTGAACTTATTTTTGCTATAAACCTCTACCGATTAATATCGATCTTTTGAATATGTTTAAGAAATATTTTGAGCTTAGAAATGATTTTTATATGTCTAAAACTCAAATCGAATTGTTTGAATCCGTGATTGATTGAAAATTTTCGTTTTCATTGAAACAATCCAATTTTTAAATTGGACATTCTAACGCCCATTCTAGTTTCAAATAAATATGTTTTGATTTCGATTTGCCAAAATGAAGTCCATATCTTATTTCCTGAGAAAGTTTTAAGCATTGAAAATAATTTTCTTTAACTCCGAGGACCAACTTGAATTACTGTTTGAACTTATCGATCATTTCGATTCCTATCTCGATAAGATTATATGCTTGAATATGTTTTGTTCACCTTGAACAAGCCCGAAATTCATTTCAAAATCATTTGTTGAATTCTTGGCTCTGTGAATTCTTGCCCGACATAGCTAAATATTTGAATTTGCTCTGTTCATTTTGAAATTCGTGCCCAAATGGGGCTATATGTCTAAAAATGCCATGTTCATTTTGAACCTATATGAATGTATGTATGTTGGGCCCTAGGAGTTTTCAGGGGTATCGGATTATACAATATCGAATCGACAATCTGAGCTCTTAGAAATTCCTGTATATTGGATGATTCGGAGGGATCTTGGAGGTAGGATTCCAAAGAGCTACTTCTGAGACTCGTGGTTGACCATGCTGCGGCGGTTGTGTCTCAAGTATGTATCACTCTACTTAAGCGACTGCTCAAAGCTGTAAATGGAGGGATAAGCATATATGTTTGTTATATGTTGGAGTTATAAGAGTGATAGATCCACCAAACATTTGAATTAGCCTATAAGTTTTCTTGACATGAATGTGACATATGATTTATGATATCCGTTCATTCTATTCGTTCTGTTGCTCTAAAATGTTATATGAGGTCACATTCATGATTTTTGTTCTTGATATACTTATCATTTGAATCTCGTACTCCTGTCCTACGCCATAAGTTTTACTGGGCCAGTCGACTCATGATTCCATAAACATCATGTAGGTTCTTAGACCGTGGATTGATTGACTGAAGCTCCGTGTTAGTATATGATTTCCCTTTTGGAATTACATACATAAGCATATATATTGGCATGATGAACGTTTAGATTTATGTTTTGTTAGAATGTATCGATTGTCAGCTTGCAATTGTTAGGATATCCGGATATAATATTTTAGTTTAGTTAGTTTCCGTTTGAACTACGGATACGTTTGGCTCGTAATTTGGATTTTTGTAATGAAATTTGGAAATTTCTAGCCTGAAATTTTGGAATTTTTGAATCGTTAAGTTATGGAATTGTATTTTAGAATTTCTGTTTATGATTTTAGTTAGTTTCAGTCCAAGAGTACCACTCCGAATTTCGAGGTGGAATGTACCGTTATCCGGGGCGTTACAGGTGGTATTAGAGCTCTAGGTTTCTTTAGAAAATAACCCAAGCTATGCTGGAATTAGATCCTTGCGATAAGAACTTCTTTGGACTTGTGTCATAGGCTTGGACTAAATTAAGTTATGACCATTTGGTATGATGGGTAAGGCTTAATTATATCAGATTGCAATTGAGAGGCCTACCAATTTGTGAACTGCTATATTTATTCATTAACCACTTGATTTTAGAAAATTGAGATAGGCAAATATGATGTCGAATTGCTTTGGGATTAAGTGTCGACCCTAGTGACCTTAGGAAGAGATGGACAAAGGCTTTTGTATATCGTTAATCATAAGATTCAAGAAACGTTGATGTTAAGATAGATTCGTTAGTGTATTTATGATTTTACTAGCAGTTTCAGATTATTGGTAATGTCGCAGTTAGGATGAATCGAAAAAAGCAAAAAATGACTAAAATGAAGGAGTTGGAATATAGTCCCAACCGTGGGACAGTCAAGAAAGTAAATGAATGGAATTTTTAATGAAGAATTAGATGAAAGAGATAAGGCGCTAGCTTAGATTGAGGGACAGCTAGCGGGAAGGGATGAAATTAGGTTGAACTATGCTAAGAATATTGGGAATGTTGTTAGAATAAATATCGGATATGAAAACAAAGAGACAAAGGATCCTAAGTAAGTTAAGGTTGATTAGAAATTGAAATGTTAAACATATCTACATATGTATGTGTTAGGAACATAGGTGCATATGTACTTGTGAGTAGCACCCTCAAGTATGCCAAATCTGGTAGAGCCTAATGGTGACTATGATGATGGAAACTAGGCGTGATATGATAGTGACTATGTAACCATTTCCTTTACTCGTTTTGTAAGGTAAGTTAGTAACTAGGCTTTTTGCTAATTAATGAGGAATATCTTGAACTTAATGAATATGGGATTTTAGTATTGTTAATCTTGAGCCTTGATGGTATATTTTGTGGCGAGCAAATTATGAATCTTTGAGATAATAGAACATTGGATTGACACTAAGAAGCCTCACGGACCAATGTCTAATAAATATGGTGACAAGAATAGAAACCCCCATGAATGAACCCCCCGGGAAACATGATAGGCCAAAATGAGTTCTATCTGAAGAAATATGGGAACTAGAAATTAAAGGGTTAAAGCCCAAGCCGATGTACTAGCAAGAGAACGACAGATGGACCCTGTGCAAGGAATGGAAAGTAATATCTTAGTTCGAGATTTTATGCTAAGCTTTATTTAGTCCTAGGTTATATTAGCCATGCGTGCTAAGCGAATAGGTTCAACTTAAAAAATGACGGAAATCCTATATGAAGTTTAGAACCTATGAGAGGACCTTACGAAACCTGCATTAAGTATCCGAATTCTCCTACGATTATAGAAAAATAGAAAATTGTCGCTTGTCCTACCAAACTGCCCGCCCAAAGTGGTCTTATTTAAGTAACGCAACTCGTTCGAATCCTAGATTTCTAAGTCCGAGAACTTAGGAATCGTAAGACGCTCTAGGTTAAGATCTCTTACGAGCGTAAGAACGTTATGAGAAATAGATATTCCCACCTATCCAAATTAAGATGAGAATCTGGGGATCAAATTTTTTTAAGGGGGGAGGGGGGAGATTGTAACACCCCGAAAAATTCGCCCTACTAAAATTTTGAAACCATTGGTTTTCTTTTTAGATTGTAACTCGTTTTCAAAATCACGAGCACTATTTTAATGTCAAAATATGTTTCGTGCATCTCAAAATTCTTATTGCATTTGAACCGTCGATTTTTAAAAAATTAATCCATTTTCAATATCACGAAAAATATTTTAACGACAAAATGAATTCCACATATCTAAAAGTTTTTTATGCATTCGAGTTTCATTTTCGTACCACATCTCGATCCAAACGAGCCCCGAAAACCCGTCAAAACAAGTCCAAAACACCCTAAGGTGTAGCTTACAAATGTTGACTTTTCACGTGTGTCCCAAATCTTGCACATGAAGTTTACTAATTTATTTTGAAGGGCCTTGATTAATTGATAATTGTTTTGAAATCCCAAGTCCCATTTGTATATATGATAACTTTGCAAGACTAATTCTTCTTGCACTTAAAAGTTTCTCACATCACACAACAACTCACATCTCTTGCACATTAACACTTCTCTCCATCAAAACATTTGCTTAAGGGGAATAATAGGAGGTGACTCTCTCAAACCATTGGTAGGTTTAGGCGAAGAATAATGGTTAAGTTTATATGATATGGTTGTGATTTAAGCTTAACCTAAGTGTAATTTTTATTATAGGTGTTTGAATCATCTAGTGGAGCCTAACACCTTTGCTTTAAAGCTTGGAATCAAGTAAGACGTATAGCTTTTCTCATCTTCTTATGAGCATATGTTCCTAGTTCTTTCCTTGGCCGGATGATTATGATAGCGAGTTGTTGATTTTCTTGCTCTATTGATGTATGGTTGTCATGAGCTTATGTTGTTGTCTTGTTGTTCTTGTTATAATAAGCTCTATCTCTTGAATATGTAAATCCAAAGCTTAATGAATCCCCTTGACTCGTATACCAATGTTTTGAATTAAGTTTTGAACAATGGATCATGGACTAAGAAGAAATTTTGAGACAAAAATAAAGGAAAAATGAGTCTGGACATAAAAATCGATTTACACTCTAAACTTGTAAAATAAATTTAAAAATAATAAATTTCAAAATTTTGCTTAAAAATTGAGGCTCTGGAAGCTTGATTTTTAGATGAAAAAGATAGAAAAAGGAAAAACTTTGAATTTATGAATTTATAACATTGTTCTCCAAAAATTTGAAAACTAAGATTTGAAACTTAAAAATTAAAAATCTTCATGATGTGTAGTACAAACTAAATTTAATTTTTTCACGTTTAAGCCTTCGCTACCATGAGGATTCAGCAAAAAAAAAAAATTTGCTCTCTGTTACTGTTTGGGCACCCAAGCTCTAAGCACCCATTCCAGAAGCCATTTCGGCTCCCGAGCCCTTGAGCGCCTAAATGAGCACGGGGGCACCCATTCCAGTAGCCAAATTTTCTCTATTTTGACTCTATTTTGCTAACTTAAGTCCGTATTTTAATTCTTCAGGATATTTTAAAGATTTTATACGATTTTCTTATGTCCGAAGTTAAGGCGAATCATCTATTGAACTTATTTTTGCTATAAACCTCTACCGATTAATATCGATCTTTTGAATATGTTTAATAATTATGTTTTTAGAATATTTTGAGCTTAGGAATGGTTTTTATATGTCTAAGACTACAATCGAATTGTTTGAATCCGTGATTAATCAAAAATTTTCATTTTCGTTGAAACAATCCAATTTTTAAATTGGACATTCTAACGTCCATTCTAGTAGTTTCAAATAAATATGTTTTGATTTTGGTTCGCCAAAACAAAGTCCATACCTTATTTCTTAAGAATGTTTTAAGCTTTTAAAATAATTTTCTTTAACTCCGAGGTCCAACTCGAATCACTATTTGAACTTATCAATCATTTCGATTCCTATCTCGATAAGATTATATGCTTGAATATGTTTTGTTCACCCTGAACAAGTCCGAAATTCATTTCGAAATCTTTTGTTGAATTCTTAGCTCTATGAATTCTTGCCCGACGTGGCTAAATATTTGAATATGTTCTGTTCGTTTTGAAATTCAAGCCCAGATGGGGCTATATGTCTGACAATGCCATGTTTGTTTTGAACCTATATGAATGTATGTATGTTGGGCCCTGGGAGTTTTCAGGAGCATCGGATTAGGCGATATCGGATCGACAATCTGAGCTCTTAAAAATTCCTATATGTTGGATGGTTTGGAAGGATCCTGGAGGTAGAATTCCAAAGAGCTACTCCTGAGACTCGTGATCGACCATGCTGCGGCGGTTGTGTCTCAAGTATGTATGACTCTCCTTGAGCGACTGCTCGAAGTTGTAAGTGGAAAGATAAGGGTGATAGATTCACCAAACGTTTGAATCAGCCTATAAGTTTTGTTGACATGAATGTGACATATGATTTATGATATCCGTTCATTTTGTTCATTCTGTTGCTCTGAAAGTTATATGAGGTCACATTTATGATTTCTGTTCTTGATATACTTATCATTTGAATCTCGTACTCATGTCCTACGCCATAAGTTTTACTAGATCAGTGGACTCATGATTCCATAAACATCATGTTGGTTCTTAGACCGTGGATTGACTGACTGAAGCTCCGTGTCAGTATATGGTTTCCTTTTTGGAATTATGTACATAAGCATATATCTTGGCATGATGAATGTTTAGATTTATGTTTTGTTAGAATGTATAAATTGTCGGCTTGTAATTGTTAGGATATCCAGATATAATATTTCAGTTTAGTTAGTTTTCGCTTAAACTACAGATACACTTGGCTTGTAATTTGGGTTTTGGTAATGAAATTTGAATATTTCTAGTCTGAAATTTTTGAATTTTTGAATCGTTAAGTTATGGAATTGTGTTTTGGAATTTCTGTTTGTGGTTTTAGTTAGTTTCAGTCCGTGAGTAGCATTCCGAATTTTGGGGCGAAATGCACCGTTATCTGAGGCGTTACAGTATATCTCTTGCATTTTCTATGATGATTCAATTCAAGAAAATCCTTACTCAATGTAGTGTGTTGATTTGGAAAGGAGTTTCCAAGGTCGAGGACACAAACAAATCAATCATTAAAAATAGATACATAGTTATTGGGCTATTAGGGAAGCCGAAAATATCTTAACCCTAGGCTGCAATCAGGAGATGGAAAACAGAGGGACCATATTTGCACGGCATGCATAAGTGGATGAGGTTCACACCACAATAAATTCACCAATAAATTAGGCTCCATAAGCTTGTGGTCAGATATCGACTATGGAGATTGGGTACCATAGAATTAATAGAGATTAATTCTATCGGTGATTAATTAAATAGTTTGATTAATCAAAAATCGTAAAGAGTTAGGAGCCCATGTCTAAGTAATTGATGAACCTAATGGGTTGCATGCCTTCCTCGATTTAGTCACGGTATAAATCTAAGTGGAGATTCTCTAATTGGATTAGAGAAAAACGTCTAAATTAGATTTGGGCAAATAAAGAGAGATTTTAACTTAAAGTCAAAATATTTGACCAAAGTTAAAATTGGTCTTCTTGAATAGATTAATTTGAAGGGTCAAATTATTCTAATTGAATTTAATGTCTAATTTGATTCAATTAATTTCAATAGTTGAATTAATTAATTCCAGAAGATAATTTAGACATGGAGAGAAAATAAATTCAGTATTTAAAGTTTATTAGAATCTATATAGCACTTTAATTAAATAGTTAATTAAAATGCCACATAGATTGCAACTTGGATGCCATGTAGGCTAAGATATTTTGAAGAGAAGAATCTAGATTCTTCCCTCCAAAACCACCTTGCCAACTAAGCATCCAAGTTGGTAAGGATCACACTTTAAATACCATATGATAACCACCTCTCACACACCCCATACAATTTGGCCATCTCCTCTTTTTGAGATAAAAAATCTGAAAATTTTTATCCTCCAAGTTTTCTCTCTTCATCTCTCAATTTTTCTCTTAGATTCATACTTAGATATAGACTCTAACCGTAGATCTTGAGTGATAATCAAAGAGGAAGAGTGGATCTTCTATTAGAGGTGCAAATCTACTACAGTTTGAAGATCAAAAGTTGATCACATACTTCATACCTCACGGCATCTTCACTTTTGGAGATTCATCTTCGGTCAACTTGAAGTTTTGGTGGGAAATTTGAAGATTTAATTGGAGAATTGGATTAGATTCATCAAAAGTTGGTGAAAAACAAGTCATTGGAGTGGATCAACCGATTGATCAAGGAAGAGCATCAAGTTTTGGTCTCCTTGGTGTTGTTTTTGGTCAAGCTTGATTTGAGGCATCTAAGGTTGGTTTGCTCTTCTCCAATCTAAATTCTAGACTCGTATAAGGATCTTATAAAGATTTAGGCTTTTATTCGTCGTGATGAATAATTATTTGCATTGCGTTTGATTTTGTTTTAGCCTAATCTTCACCTTCAAGTGGTATCCAAACCAAATCATATGAGCTAGATTTTAGATTCGTTTAAACATTGATTCATATGATGGATTGATGTTAAATCTAGTGATCTTAATTCAATCTAATGAGTTGTAGGTTACTAGATGTTGCATGTGGCTTGGATCTATGTGAATTATGTTATAATTTATGCTATATGTTGATCTAGCATGTTTAGATTCAATATGATTGAATGATTAGGTGTGGAATTAATGTTAATTACTTAAATTAATTGTTTTAAAATTGTTTTAAAATTCATACGAGATCAATATACATGTATTAGATTAGATCTAGTATGGTTTGGATCAAAAATTCATCAATTAGAGCATGAAATTGTGTTAAAAACATCTTGGTGTTTTCTAGAAAACGAAGCACATCTAACTCTCGGGTTTGACATGATTTTGTGCTTTAAATGGCTTTGCTTTTGTTCTTTTTAATTTTCTAAGTCATCTAGCATATGTTGGAAACCTATGGTTAATTTTTGGCCATGACGAGAATTTCCTAAAAATCTTAGAACATGCACTGCCATTCAGACCCGAGAAATATCTAATCTGTGCACTAACCTTGGGCAAATAAAATCATTTCATGCTCCAATTGATGTTGTTTTCATATTCCTTGATTTTCTGAGTAATCTACAATGAGTTGGGAACGCTTGGTTCAAATTTGGTGATTTATGGAATCAAGAAAAATTTATTAAAATTTTTGGAATGAGGGCTACCGGTCTAACCCGAGGCAAATTATGAACCTGCCAGTTGAAATTCTAAAAAAGTTTTGATCCAAATTTTTAAGTAATTTGATTGCCTATAGTGTTTTAAATCATTCCCAAGTTGTTGGAGGGTTTTAAAAACCTTAAGATAATTTAAAACCAAGTTTAATTTCACATTTAATTGACGATTTACAGTGAATAATTTCCAGTGGCAAAACAGTGGCATATGATGCACTAATTTGCTTTTAATTATATATTCATGTGATGATGTTTAATTAATTATTGTTTATTTAATTCAAACATTTATATGATAGATGTTTGATATTGAATGCATGCCTCCCTTCCATCTTATAATGAGAGTAGTTTTAGGATAGTGAGGTCTTCTTTTTCTTTTGATTGAAGGCCATATATGCATGGTATATTATGTAATCAATAAAAAGAAGATGAAGGAGTTCAAGACATGAAGGCCATGTATGCATGGTGATGCATATGTAATAGATAAGATCTATTCATTAAATTACTCACCTTAAATCACTAAGTAATGTACTAATGGCTCTAAGTGCATTATTTAGTCAAGGCTCATAATCATCAACCTTAGGAGCATACTAGGTTGTTTTATTTACTTATTTATGATTATTATCCTTGCGATGTATGGTGATGCATGTTTAGGATATATAACCTAAATAAGAGTAAATAAAACATGGATGAAGTCTTGGTGATTTTTCGAAATAAAACCCTCATTTAGAATGTCTAAGTATTTTTTTGCAAGAAAATTTTTATTAAGTTATAATGGACAAATTAAATAAGATTTAATGTTCCATGCCTTTCACCAATAAGTATGTGATATGAGATGTTACCGGGTGGGCACATTGGCTACGTCTCGTGGGATATGCCTACTTGAAAAGCCATGATCATTACTTCAAGCATGTGATGCTCTTTTAATTAATTCACTTTTGGCATTGGCTACGTCTCATGAGACGCCCATAATTGAGTTAATTATAAAGAAGGATTAATGGGTCAAACTTAACATCGAATCGTATAGATGACTATGTCTCATGGGTCTATACGAAAGATGATGCAAAATAATTTTAGAGGTTGCATAGTTGATGCAACTGGTAAAGTTAGTTACCTACCTAAGGAGTTATTTGTAGATGGCTACATCTTGTGGGTCTATAAATAATTTTTAAGGGCCCTAAAACCCACTAGGAAATATGATTTCCCAAATTTTATAAGAGGGCATAAAATTTAAAAAAAATAGTGGGAGGTAACTCATGATACAAGACCATATCATATTTTAATATATTGCACAAATTAATGCTTATATTCTCTTCTTCACTTTTGTAGATTTTTAAATCAATAAATTCAAATGGCTAAAAATCCACTCTCTGTAATTTTGGAAGCTAATAAACTCACTGGTCCCAACTATAGTGATTGGCTTTGAAATTTAAATTTGTGCTTGATTCTGAAAAGCAGACTTATGTTTTGACTCAAAAGCTCCCCGATACTATCCCGGATGATGCAAAGGAAGACATGCAGAAAACCATCAATCGTCGTGGGAAGATGATCTTCAAACCCAATGTCTAATGTTGGTATCAATGTCAAGTGAGTTCCAAAAATCTCACGAGCACATGAAGCATACTAGTGAGATACACATGTACTTAGAGGAGTTATACTCGGTGCAAACGCATTATGAACGTTATAACACCTCCAAGGAATTGTTTAGGGCATGAATGGTTGAGGGATCAAGTGTTCACAAGCATGGTTTGAAAATAATTTCTTTAATTGAAAAGTTCGGAAAACTTGATGTTGTCATGGAGAATGATCTTTACATAGACATGATCCTTCAATCATTGCCAAGCTCATTTGATCAATTCGACATGAATTTCAACATGAGTAAACTCGATGTGACAGTTAACATATTAGTTAATATGTTTATCATGGTCGAGTCTACTATGAAGAAAGATAAGACAATATTGGTTACTTCAACTTCTAAGGCCCATAAGGGCAAAACGGGAAAAAAGAAAAAAAAAGTTCTTTTTCTAAATGGAAACAAGTTCCGAAGTCATTGGGTGGAATCAAGAAGAAAGCCAATACTAAAAATGATAAATGCTTTTATTGTGGAGAAATTGGGCATTGAAAGAGGAATTGTAAGAAGTATTTAACTTCGTTGAAAAATGGTATATTCTTTGTTAAAGTTAATCTTTCGATTAACAGCGATACATGGATATTTGATACTGCATGTGGTTCTTATCTTTGCAAGTCGATGTAGGGGATACAGAGGCCAAAAAGGCTAAGTAAAGGAGATGTGATCCTTAGGATGGAAAACGGTGCAAGAGTTGATGCCGAAGCCTCAAGCCTAGTTACTTTAGCCTGTAATAATCAAAAGTTGGAATTAGATAATTATCTTTTTGTATTGTCTTTAATGAAGAACATCATTTCTATCCCTGTATTGGACAAAGAAAATTATGAATTTTCTTACAAGAATAAAAAGTATTTTTTTTCTAAAGATGGTTCTTTAATTGCTACTATTACACTGACAAATGGGCTTTACACCCTAGATTTTAACTATACATTATTATAAATTCAACATAAGAATAAAAGAAAATTAGATGACATAAGCAAGCATACTTGTGGCATGCTAGACTTGGGCACATTTTCAAAAATAGGATAAGTAGATTGGTTGCCAAGGTCACCTTCTATAAGTAACATTGAGGAGTTGCCGACTTGGGAATCTTGTTTAAAGGGAAAGATGACTAAGTCAACGTTTGTTGGACAATTGGAACATGCCACCAAATCGTTAGAACTAGTTCATACGGATGTATGCAGCCCACTAAAAGTTAGTGCTCGAGGTGATTATAATTACTTTATTACGTTTATCGACGATTACACACGTTTTAGACGGGTGTTTCTTATAAAGCACAAGTCCAAAGCTTTTGAAATGTTTAAAATATATAAGAATGAAGTAGAGAAACAATTCAAACTAAGTATAAAAATTCTTTGATCCGATCGAGGAAGTGAATACTTGAGTGATGAGTTTCTTGGTTATTTCGAAGAGAATGGGATTCTCTTATGGTGGACTCTTCCTAGAAATAGTACCTTGTGGACATGGTACGATCTATGATGAGTTTCACAAATCTTTCTCTTTCATTTTGGGACTATGCCCTCGAAATGGCAGCAAGGTTACTTAACATAGTACCTTCTAAGTCTGTGCCTAAAACGCCATATGAGATGTGGTATAACAAAGTACTCTCATATTCCTATTTAAAGATACGGGGATCTCCCGCCTATGTCAAGAGACTAGTGGGAGATAAATTGATGCCAAATCCCCCTTATGCAAATTTGTGGATTACCCTAGAGAGTTTGCAGGTTATTATTTCTATTAGCCTTTGGAACAAAAAGGTGTTTGTTTCGAGAAACGCTACCTTCTTGGAGAAAGAATTTCTATTATATAGAGAAGGCGAAATCGTAAAACTTGATGAAGTTCATAATCTAGAAGAAAACCCACAACCAATAAAAGCAGATGAACCTCAAAGCACACAACGTCCCAAAAGGTATGAACAAATTAGAAGAGAGTCCGAAAGGTTCAGATTTCTTCATGAGACTGGATATTCGGATAGTGATCCGAAGACCTATGAGGAAGCCATGTCAGACATGGACTCGAGACACTGACAACAAGCTATGCAATCCGAAATGGACTCCATGTACTCCAATAAGGTTGGGACCTTAGTTGATCCATCAGAGGGTATAGTACCCGTCAGATGCAAATGGATCTTCAAGCGTAAGTTAAGAGTTAATGGAGAAGTTGTGACGTATAAGGCAAGGTTGGTGGTCAAAGGACATACTCAGCTACTGGATATAGACTTTGAAGAAACTCTCTTGCTTGTTGCAATGCCTAAATTCATTAGGATTTTGCTTGCCATAACTGCATATTATGACTATGAGATATGGCAAATGGATGTGAAAACCGCTTTTCTTAACGATAAGCTCGACAAAGATATTTATATGAAGCAACTAGAGGGCTTCACATTTAAGGGAAGCGAGCAAAAGATTTGCAAGCTCCAAAGGTCCATTTGTGGACTTAAGCAAGCGTCTCGAAGCTGGAACATACATTTTGATAAGACAGTTAAAGAGTTTGGCTTCATAAAAAATGTGTATGAACCCTATGTGTACAAGAAATATAATGGAAGTACGGTGCAGTTTTTAGTGTTTTATGTTGATGACATTCTGCTCATTAGGAATCGTGTGAGAGTGTTAGAATATACTAAAGAATGGTTATCTATATAATTCTTCATGAAAGACTTAAGAGAGACATCTTTTGTATTTAGAATACAGATCTATAGAGATAAATCAAAAAAATTATTGGGGCTCTCTCAACATCCATACATAGACAAAATATGAAGGCGACTTAGTATGGAAGAATCCAAGAGAGAGTTCCTCCCCATGAGACATGGACTGCATCTCTCTAAGTCTATGGTCTCAAAGATGGAAGAAGAAAGACGTAGGATGTCTGAGATACCCTATGCCTTTGTTATAGGAAGTATAATGTATGCAATGCTATGTATGAGACCGGATGTAGCATATGCTCTAAGCATTATGAGCCGCTATCAATCTAATCCCGGTGAGAGTCGCTGGAGTGCCGTAAAGACAATTCTTAGATACTTAAGAAGAACTAAGGAATTGTTTCTCGTTTACGGTGGTGGAGAATTGAAATTGGAAGGGTTTTCAAACTCCAACTTCCAATCCGATGTAGATGACAGCAAATCCATTTTTGGATTTCTATTTTACCTTAATGGTGGCACGGTAAGTTAGAAGAGTTCCAAGCAAGATACCACAGTCGATTTAACTACTGAGGCAGAATATATAGCAGCATCGGATGCTGCAAAATGGGGTGTTTGGATGAAAAACTTCATCAAAGAGTTGGATGTAGTTCCTAGCATGGCTGAGCCAATTATCATCTTCTGTGACAACAATAGAGCCATCGTGCAAGCAAAAGAGCCAAGATCTCATTAGCGATCCAAACACATAATAAGGCATTATCACATGATCCGAGGGATCATTGATAGAGGTGACATAAGAGTGGAACACCTTGCCTCAGAAGAGAATGTAGTAGATCCACTAACTAAACCACTTACCCAGAAAGTCTTTGAGAGACATCTTGAGAATATTAGTCTAAGGACTATGAGTAATTGGCTTTAGAGCAAATGGGAGATTGTTAGAGTAGTACCTCGTAGCCAATTAAATTTGGCTTTATAATTACTACTCTTGTATAAGCAATCTTATTTTTGCAATATAAATAAAATGGCCATCTTCTTCATGTCCTCGTAAAATGTCTCATCAACAATCGATATGGAAGAAGTCCTCTAGATCATATAAGGCTATGAGACTAGGTCACGCATATGATAGTGATCATAAAACTAGTCTCTGGATGTCTTAATCTTAAACTATCCAAGTCATAGAATCCTTGACACGAGGGCATTTTGGATTTAGATAGACTTGCACTAATGATGCATGATTCAGGGAGTTGAATCATTCGCTGTTTCAGGGGTAATCGATGTAGTTGACATCGGTACATGTTAATAGATACTTGTTAGAAGAATAAGTTTACTGAGAGACCCAACATAGAGAATTCCATGAGATAGCCATAGTGACATTCGGTAATGGATTATTTTCTATCTTACGATAGTGCATATAATTAGTCCTTAGACTTGAGGGACCATGGTAACCTTATGGTAGGTCCTTATTCTTTGATGTGCATCTCGATCACTGATTAGTGGATCATATAAGGTACACGTAGAGTGCAAGCTATCGACGAATAGAGGTTTGCGAGTTCCAAGAAAGGATCGATTTTCTCGTCTTGATGAATGAGTATATCTCCTGTGTTTTCTATGATGATTTGATTCAAAAAAATCCTTGCGCAAGGTGATGTATCGATTTGGAAAAGAGTTTCTAAAGTCGAGAACACAAACAAATCAATCATTAAGAATACATGCATAGTTATTGGGCTATTAAAGATGCCGAAAATATCTTAACCCTAGGCCCCAATCGAGGGATGGAAATGGGGGGACCGTATTTGCACGGCACGCGTAAGTAGATGAGGTTCGTACCACAATTAATTCACCAATAAATTAGGCTCCATAGGCTTATGGTAAGACATCGAGTATGAAGATTGGGTACCATAGAATTAATAAAGATTAATTCTATAGGTGAATAATTAAAGAGTTTGATTAATAAAAAATGTAAAGACTTACGAGCCTATGTCTAATTAATTGATTAATCTAATTGGTCACACGTCATCCTCGATTTAGTCACGGTATAAATCTAAGTGGAAATTCTGTAATTGGATTAAAGAAAAACTTCTAAATTAGATTTAGGTAAATAAAGAGAGATTTTGACTAAAAGTCAAAATATTTGACCAAAGTCAAAATTGGTCTTCTTGAATTGATTAATTTGAAGAGTCAAATTATTCTAATTGAATTAATGGTTAATTTGATTCAATTAATTTCAATAGTTGAATTAATTGATTCAAGAAGATAATTTAAACATTGAGAGAAAATAAATTAGGTATTTAAAGTTAATTGGAATTTATGTAGCACTTTAATTAAATAGTTAATTAAAATACCACATAAATTGCAATTTGGATGTATCACCTTGCGCAAGGATTTTGAAGAGAAGAATCTAGATTTTTTCCTCCAAAACCACCTTGCCAACTAAGCATCCAAGTTGGTAAGGATCATACTTTAAATGCCATGTGATGACCACCTCTCACACACTCCATAAAATTCAGCCATCTCCCCTTTTTGAGATAAAAAATCTGAAAATTTTTCCCTCCAAATTTTCTCTCTTTATCTCTCAGATTCATACTTAGATCTAGACTCTAACCATAGATCTTGAGCTATAATCAAAGAGGAAGAGTGGATCTTCCATTAGAGGTGCAAATTTACTAGAGTTGAAGATCAAAAGTTTATCACATACTTCATACCTCACGGCATCTTCACTTTTGGAGATTCATCTTCAGTCATCTTGAAGTTCTGGTGGGAGATTTAAAGATTCAATTGGAGAATTGGATTGGATTCATCAAGAGTTGGTGAAAAACAAGTTGTTAAAGTAGATCAACCGATTGATCAAGGAAGAAAATCAAGTTTCAATCTCGTTGGTGTTGTTTTCGGTCAAGATTGATTTGAGGCATCAAAGGTTAGTTTTCTCTTCTCTAATCTAAATTCTAGACTCATATGAGAATCCTATGAAGATTTAGCCTTTTATTCATGGTGATGAATGATTATTTTCACTGCGTTTAATTTTGTTTTAGCCTAATCTTCACCTTCACGCCATAAGTCATGCTTTTGAGGCAAGGTAAGGACAGAGGGCTTGTGGTGAAGATATGGTGATGGAGGGTTTAGAGAAGGCTAGATTTCTTCAGCGCTACTTCTTTATGCTATTATCTTCGTTGTCTCTTGGATTCTTGCTACAATTTTTCAGGAGTTTCTTGGCTTTTGCATCTTCATAATAAAACTCGTTTGATATTACTTAGTAGGCTAACTTTTGGTTAGAAAGAAAGGTTGTTTAGGGAGTTTGACATCAGTCATTTAGTGGGGATTTTAAGAAATAAATAAATGAATGGCATAATTGGAAAATTAAACTTTGGTATCTATATTGCCACTTTAGAAACAAAAAGGGATTTTCTTTTATAATGGTATAAATAAATAAATACTAGTTTGTGAAATATTAAACAAATTATTTTCCCTAAGCACCTTTATGTCCAAAAGGCTTGTTTGTAATAATTCTTCTTGCTCAAGAAAGGATAAAGGCAATTGACAAGAATCTTAACTATGGTAAGCCTATAAACATGTCCAATCAAATTTGGGTAAATTGCATATTACCCTCGGTGAAAATTTAAAGGGTAGAAAACCCCCATGTGAAAAAAAGGCATCCCACGTCCGTCTGCTTTTGAAAATGAAGCATTTTAATCCCATCCATCGTGCAATGTACTTCACTTACTTTCGCAATTTGTGATTGATTTAGTGTTTTTGGCCTCTATATAGTCCCTTTTACCTTTGATAGTGCTAATCAGGCCAATAGAAAGAATGATAAAAATGAAACCCTAACTTACGAAAAAGAAAAAATACAAAAAAAATCATCTCGAAGGGAAAGAAAACTAATTCCATCAAATCATCCGTAGAATAAATAAGAAAGTTTCTTTACCAACATTGATCTTATAATGCTCAAAATTATTCATATTTTTGTGAATTCAACCTCGAATACTAGAAGAGTGATATGCACACACTAACTTTTCTTCTCATACTTAACATAAAAGTGGAAGAGAAAAGAGAAAAAATAAAGCAACAAAAATAAACTTCAATGAAAACAAGAGCATTGAAGTGACAATTTTTCATATCCTAGCCAAATCATATATGAACCAAACTTCAATCAACCATTGACCTGCTCCTAATAGAGACTGAACATGGATTTCACTTTAATCCTTATGACATTGGCTTCTTTAACAACATCGAGGAGAAATAGGCCTAGCCCTCAATTTGTATTTTTCATGTCTCACCTTTTTCTAGTGCCATTGCGGTACAGGAGGTAAAAGATGAAAGGCGATGGTTAGTTGCTAGCCCAACTAAAGTGGAGGTGAAAGATAAGCCCTCTTTTATGGTATGCAAGAGGCGCGTGGAAGTTAAGTAGAGGGGTTTGTCCTAGTGATAATAGAAATGTTGTATTCTACTTAGGGGGTTTGCAAAGTTATGATCATGTTATTTTTCGCTTTTGGTGGTTAATATTTATTTTAATATTCTTTTTCCAGTAGCCGGGAAGGTCGAAAGTAGGGAGCAGGATTGGACGATAGAAAGGTGAAGAAGGAAATAGGTGTGAAAAGTGTCAGATCCCACATCGGTAGGGGAGGAGAACGAAGCCTTCCTTATAGGGGGGTGGATACCTCCCTACTGTGAGGCCTTTTAAAATCGTGAGGGTGTATGCCGGTTTCGTCCGGGTCCCCAAAGCGGACAGTATCGCAGTCGGGTTTTCGGGGCTGTTACAAAAAGGATTCAAAAACTTATTTATATGAGGGCCTTTTTATCTTCACACACAAAACATTACAAATAAATAGGCATAGGGGGCAGTGAGCTTCATTTCTAAAAGCTCATGCAGGAGTAATGCCTATTATTTTTTTACATAGGGATTTTTTGCTCATCTCAATTTTTATAAGGGATAAAATGCAATTTAGCCAAAGGAACTTTTGACAAGGCATTTTTGGGATGTAATGATCCGGATTTAGAACTTCCATCCTTAGATCGAAATCGCTACCTGTAGGGAGAGGTTCTAAAAAAAAAATCTCATTTACAAACTTGATACATAACCTTTCCACAGAATCGTACTTATTCTCTACAATGTATTATTTAATTCATGTTTGATTACATACTCATTATAAGTCTCAAAACTCCAATATTCCATAAGGTACTCAACTCTATAACAATAATGTCTTAATACATCATAAGATCATGAGTACATATAGATACTACTAGCTATTACAAGTCAAAGTCTCGAGGCTACAAGCCACAAACTAAACAACTATCTTACAAAATGTACAAATTCCTCACTATACATAAGTTCAAATGGCTACAAGCCAAGTACATAACATAACTTTGTCCATGCAATACCAATATTCAAACCAACAAACAAAATCTCAAAATGTCATAGCTTCAGAAACTCAATTTCCTACACATGGTAACATAATTAAATAAGTCCACTGACTTAGTAAGAATTATGGCTAGGGCTAGGTAAGGCAAAGAATCAACAGAATTAATGGCTATAATGATAACGAATTCGAAAGCTATCAACAATCAATAAATAGACAACAAGTCTGATGCAAAGTTTCAATAAACATTAGTTGAATCGATATGAGCTCGAGATTAATCAACAATCAAACGCTGAATTTCATTTTCAATTCAAAATTTCAATCGATAATGACTAAGTCAATTGATAGGCTCAGAAAGGATCTATGATCAAGAACGAATAGCATAACTAGTTCAGCAGATTTAATGATTGATAACTAAGGCAAACAAGAAGCTCAAGAACTGATTATCACACATGCCGAATCGACAGATCATGCATAGAGCTAATAAAGTTTATAAACGAGTAAAAATATGCTATACGATTGTGATAGTTCCAATAACCAAATAGAATCAATAACTTATGCAAGAGTTCATAATCAAATGCACAATCGAATAGCATAGGCTGAACTAGTATTTGGTAGATTTATCACCCTTATCACTCCCACAATAAACAATATATCAATCATGACAATATAACACCTTATTTCTCCCAAGTTCTTACCCTCGAGTGGCCACTAAGAGGGGGGCAACCCAGATAAACAATAATTTAAACACGGTCGACCGCTACCAAATGGACTAGTCTTTAGAAAATTTGCTCCAGATTCTTCGCAGAACTATAGAACAATCGGGAAAATCAACCAAAAGTCTAACTATCGATTTGATGCCGCCCAGTGTCTCTCTTGAGGTTCCGAGGGCCCAACAAACAATCAATCAATCAATCAGTGGATTTCATAACGAATAACAATTATCCGAATTTAATCAAATGAAGCTCCAAACAATAATCAGAGGTAAACAATTTATTCAATTCAATAGGAAAAATCGCATCAATTGTCCAAATTAACAAAACGTATCTTCAAAACAATAATGGGACGTAAACAATCAATTTGATTCCTTAGAGAAAATTTCCATCAATTGTTTGAATCAACGAAACAATACAAACAATTGATTCGATTCAAATCCAACACACAATAGGTTTGAAGAATAATGGCAATCATCCAAATTAAATTATCATAGTTTCAAACGAGGTTTGGACTTTATTAGTTAATTCGAATCAAAATTTGGACACGTGAAATATATATTTGGATCTATGTGAGCTTATTGGAGTGATATATGGACATAAATAGGTAAAACGAGTCAAAAATACACTTAAAAATATTTTGAAGTGGGCACGAGTGCACACAAAATGGGCGCAGACATGCTCAAATGGCCCGAGGGTACTCCCTGAGGTGCTGCTAGCCCCAAATCTTGGCGTGAACACGCCCAACATAAATTTTTTATTTTTTTGAAATCCTTATGAAAGTAGAGGATCAAATATCAAAAAAATTAGGATTAGTTTGTTCATTGCGTCATCAAGATTTTTAATAATCAAAGTTTTGAGAAAACTATGCAAATTTTCAATTTAGATTTAGGTCCTTTCTATATCTAATTCTCAACTCCAATAATCTTATATCATGTTCAAGGAACCAATATCATATAGGAAGGGTAAAGAGTCAATGAGGACAAGTATCCAAATCATTCATCAAACAAGAAAAATTTTATAATATTGCATGAACAAGAGTCATTAAGTTCAAATATGAGAATTGAGCAAAACAAATACTCATTCCCTAGCGTAGAAACAAAGAAGGAATAAACATAATTGTTACATCAATCTTTTGATCACAACCCACAATATACTTCTAATTCTCAAATATGCTCTAAACAAATCACCTAATCATTCAATATCAAAACCTCTTCGTTAATCTTATTTCTAAGAACGACATCCTTTATTCCAATCATTTTATCTCAAAGTTCTTAATAGTTTTTTGGTGCAATTTAATTATCTTAACTCGACGAACTTTCTAACAGCAACTTCTAATCGATGATCTAATGGTCGGATCTTCATTTATACCCACTCAAAGTTCCTCCGCTACCGCTACCACTACCCTTGTTGTCAATAGTCCGAACATGTTATTTTTCATCAATGTTTTTTGCCGTTTTCTTCCATTTTTTTAAGTGATTATTGATTCTAAACTATCTAAACTTGATAAGGTTTCTAATGGAATATCATATGGGCCGATTTGATAAAATTAAGTGGCTTTTTACGTAATCCATAAAAAAGGTGGGTTTTTAAGCTTTGGAAGTTGAAGGTTTTGCAGGGATAAGGGATATACCTGAGACCAAGGTGTTTGTGTGTGTGTTAGAATTCAATCTTAAATTTTCAAGCTTTAATACTTCTATCCCAAATCTAAATATTATTTAAGATTAATATCAAGATCCCAAATCAATCAATATAATAGGTTTAAAAATATAAATGAAAACTCATGAAAGTTAAGAATCAACCATAGTTCTTACCTCTCTAAGCTAATTCCAAGGTAGTGATAGCAAAATTTTCCAAATCCTTAAGCAATTCCTATAATCAATTAAAATCGTTAGAGATTACCACCATGTTTCTCTTAAACCCTAAATCGTAAAGTCCTTAGGGTTTCAAACTTACTAAGTGTTGTTACCTTACTTTTTTCCCCTTTGATTTTGATCTTTAAATTCTTGAAATTTTATAACTTAAAGGAAAGTAGAAGGAAAAAGGAAGTTGTTCTTGGGTGGAAGTGGAAGACAAAGTGAAATAAAGAGTGCACTTGTTCTTGCAAGACAACCCAATTCTTATAGAAGGGATGTTGGGATTCAAATGCCATTTTTTAATTTTATGCAAGGTGTCAAAGCCCTATGGTGTATAGCTACTTGTTCTCATTCAAAGTTAAACTTGGTTGTAATTAAATTTCATTATAAAATTCAAATATCTTGGATTAAAAAGGGGATTTTTGGCCGAGCCCTTATATACATACACGTATATGTTCATTTTGTTTGTATAGTGCAAGGTTTTGTGATTTGGGTTGGGCTTTACAAGTTTTGGACCCAAAATTTGAGGCAACGTTTGAGCTAAAAAAAATTTTTTGGGCCAAAATAATGTATGTGATAATTTTCGGGTGCAATAAAAATTTTCAAAAGTGATAAAATATTTTTAGTTGTGAGAAAAATCTCAAAATGGCAAAAAAATATTTTTCAATTAAAGTTTTTCTCAAAATGTTGTAAAAACATTTATCGATTAAAACCAATGATTTTAGGAATTTAATTAGAAAAATTTTTGGATTGTTATATGAGAGGTTTGGATTTACGAAAGAACGGATCAAGCTAGCCAAAACATGCTTCCTTAAGGTCTAGTTTTCTGTGTTGGTGAATGGATATGCTTGTAGTTTTTTTTTCAAATGATAATTGCCGGAATACCTCCTTAGATTTAGTATATTACTAAAACACCTCCTCAGATTTGGATAATTATCATTTCACTTCTTATTATTCATTCAGCTGACGAATAATTATAATTTCTCTCACTAAAAATCTTAAAACATTACTAGTACCCTTTGGATAATGAATGTAATTGTAATTATGCATTAGTTCAAGTGGTGTATTGTAACTGTACGTCAATTCAACTAATGGCAAGGTATATGATGATAATTATCCAAATCTTGGGGCTATTGTGGCCAGTGGTAGATTTATAGGGAGTCATGTGGGGTCAATTTTCTCATACATTACACCAGTGTTTTGAAAATCGACCCAAATCGGCTGATTCGACTGTTTCAACCAAGAAGCGACAGGCTCTCTTGGCCAGGTTGGTCCAAAAAAAAACAGTTGGTTCCAAAACTATGCCAACCTACAAAAATCATTCAAAACTTAGGAAAATCAGTAAAAACTTTTTAACCGATTCTTTCAAACATACAAAAGAAAGAAAAAAGAAACAAAATTGCAAATTTCTTATCACTTTGCATAGCTCCCATCACCTAGACCTTGGTCTTTTCTCCTTTGCCTAGCCACATGCTAGTTCCTCTCAATAAATATGAAAAAAGAAAGTAGAAAGAGAAATGGTAGCTTAGTAAATGGCAAAGGCCAAGGAAACAAGAGGATAAAATACTTTTCTTCTTTTGATAAGTGAGGAATAAGAAGGGTGATATGGTTCCAAATCGAACCAGGGATCAAGTAGTAAATTTACTAGAGTTCTCACTTATGACAGGGATCAAAGAAATTTTCTTAATAATTGTTGAATAACGGCTTTTTTGCTATTAATCCATCTCTCCTCTATTTTCATGTTTTATGGGGTATTTATAGTTTTTAAACTAGGGTTTTATTGGGCTCATGGGCTCATTCCCTTTATTTGAATGTAATTCTAATTTCTTTAGTAGGTTATAATTACTTTTAGTCATATTTAAGGATTATGACTATTCCATAATAGGTACATCATATAGTTCCCCCTTACTCTCAATTTGACTTTGAAAGTATAAGCGAGAGTAAGATAATTATCATACTTATTAACTTTATTCTTCCATTACTATTTTATTTTGTGTGGTCACTATTAGTTGGCCAGTTAGCATATTTTCATAAGGAGTTACCTCCTAGTGAGTTCATTGTGGCAACAGCCCATTATTCTGCAATTACTCTATCATTATTATCCTCAAAAGGCTGCAAATTGAAGTGCAGTGTAACTCTATTCTAGGTGATGGAACAATGAGAATATCAAATGGAGCAAGCTATATTCAGGCTCCCCTCTACCGAAGCTGCATGTTGAAAGAATCTTCTACAGCCTTGTCTATGGTTATGGAAGTTTATTAGATTCATTGCTATCATGTCTTGCTTTTTTGGAGAAAATTGTTGGTGTAGATATTTCACAAAAAAATCTTGCAAGAGCAGCTAAGTCACTCCACTCAAAGTTGATGGAGTTCCAGAGGTCATTTAGTGATCTCATATGAAACTTTGATACTTAACTCTCTATAGTTAGCTTTAAAGAGTTTCGAGGATCATTTGTCTGATCTCAAGCAGAACTCATGGAGATATTCGTTCCTAGGATCCGTTGTCTTATCGCAGGTGGAACTCAAAGAGATATTTGTTTCGGGGATCATTTGTCTTATCTCAGGCGGAACTAATGGAGATATTTGTTTCGGGGATCATTTGTCTGATCTCAGGCAAAACTTGTTCCAAGCATTTGATCTATCAAAGATCTTTTCTTGGCCATCAAAATTAGGAAAACTAATCATTTCATAAATATAAAAAGCTATTAAGGTAACCAATTCTCCAAAGATTCAAATACAAAATGATAAATCTCCTTTAGTAATGAGAAGCAAGGAACACAATCTTTTATTGATTGATGAAAGTTATTCGAAATATATTCTACCTTACTAACTTAGTCTAATTGATGTTATTAATAAGATCTAAATATTGGAGCTAATGGTAGGAATGTACTTACTCTACTGCGATATACAACATATTATTTCGATAGAGTACTTTTTCTTCTACATTTTTTTGCAAGCAAGTGCTTTATTTATTGTTTGAGTTGGACATTGTAACATTTGTACCCAATCAAAGAATATAATAGAAAGAACACAGGAGCTCTAAGAAGAACTACAAACTCTTGTGAATATCTGAGAGTGTATGTTGTAGTTTTCATTATTATTATTCTTGTTGTTGTTGTTGTTGTTGTTGTCGTTGTTGTTGTAATGTATTATGTACTTGTATAGTACGAGATGTGTCTTTAGTTATTTAATGATAAGTAATAACGAGATTAGAAGACATGATGTTCTCGAAAGAACACAGAAGCCCTAAGAAGAACTACAAACTCTTGTGAATACCTGAGAGTGTATGTTGTAGTTTTTATTATTATTATTGTTGTTGTTGTTGTTGTAATATATTTTGTACTTATATAGTACGAGATGTGTCTTTAGTTATTAAATGATAAGCAATAACGAGATTAGAAGACATGATGTTCTCGATTTGTCAATAACTATTAAAGTTATTCAGCAAAGAACCTAAATAGTAGTGCAAAATGCACAAATCTTGAGCATCTTCAATGGAAGAGAAGAAAACAACATAGTGAAAACGCATTAGTAAAGCTGAAAATTAAAGCTCAAGTGTAGAACATAAGAAAACCTTTTCCATGGGAAGCAAACAATTCTATTATACATATATAAACTCCAGAGTTGACCTCCAAATAATTACCAACATGAACAGAGTGCTTCGACATATTGATTAGTAACTTCCCAGTTACATGTCTCTTCTTTTCTAATAAAGAAAATATGATTACCTTTCTCAACTCAAAATTTGCTATGACTAAATAGTTTTCCCTGATCAATAGCCCTTGTACGTATAAGATGGTATTCATTTCCTATAAGAGTCCTGTGAAATTAAAGTCTCCTTTCAATATAATTACATTTCATTTTACAGCCAAAGTCATCCCTTACAACTAAATTAAGTGTCTCTTTTTACCAAAAATCAAATTCACTGTAATCTCAAAATTCATACAAGATAGCTCATGATCAAAAAAATTCAAAGTGATATGCATCCAATTTCACTATCACCTTGTTTGGATTGATAGAATAAGCATTTAAAGATTTCATTTGAGCAAACTAGCAGATAGCAAGGCATAAGCCTTAGTATTAAAATTACCTCTAGTTTGAATTCAACGAGATTTTTATTTGTTTTAATCACATCAATCACAAATATAACGCCATTGTTACATTTACTTTGCAAATCTCTTTTTATCTTTTAACCTTGCGCTAATTGCACATGACTGTGGATTAATTTTATAGTCACAATCACAGTCATAAACTAATGTTTTCTTCTTATTCCTTTTTTTTTTTCCTTTTTTTTTTCAATTTTTTGGATTTCGAATTGGAGCTCTCGGCAATATAGTTCCCATGCAAGATTGAAACTAGTTATTATTGAAAATGTGAATAACCATACACAAAATTCTCTAGATAAGACTACAAAGACAATATCTTACCATCAGAATTGACAGCGAGTGTGCATATGGATAGCTTGACCCTTCTTTATCACAACAAGATCCTCGTCTTCATCTTCACCTCTATGCATCAGGAAACGAGTTCAAATCTCCAAATCAATAAACGCAAGACTATAAATTAAGACGGCCCTAAACTCACGTCTCACTCAGCTATTCCCACAGATGGCACCAAAATGATGTGGTTCCAAATCCGAACTAGGGATCAAATCGTAAATTTAAGGGATTCCTCACTCGTGAGCGTAATTGACAGGGACCAAAGGTGATTTTCTTAATAATTTTTGAATAATAGCTTTTTTGCTATTAATCCTTCTCTCTCCCTTTTTTCATATTTTATGGGGTATTTATAGCTTTTAAACTAGGGTTTTATTAGGCTCGTCGACTCATTCCCTTTATCTGAATGTAATTCTAATTTGTTTATCAGGTTATAATTACTTTTAATCATATTTAGGGATTATGACTATTCCATAACTACTTCAATGCCCATATAAGTCATAATTGGTACATCAAAGGGTCATTTAATCACTAAACAATTCTTATTTTGCCAAATCTTATTGTACTTTGGATGGAATATATTAATGAAATATATTGACATTTGAGTTGGGACAAAACCAAATAATTATTACTTATTTTTCTTGTGTGGAATTAGGAGAACGAGTGATAAATGACAATTTTTTTTTTTTCCGATAATTAACTTAGATCAGTTGAGATGGAAATTCCATGTTCATAAATTGCTTTTATTTGCTATTTCTTTTCAATTTTATACTTATATTTGAATATTAGTGATGGAATAAAATTTGTTAAAAAATATGGGAATAATTGGCTAATCTTTATTTAACCTTATTTTTTATATTTTCATATTTTATGTATCAATTACATTAATACATATATTATATTTATATTTAATATATTTATGATGTCCTACTTGTTGAACCGATAGTTAAACAAGTTTAATAGGTCGAACATATAGACCTGTAAGACTTCTAATTCTATTTCCAGTCTGATTTTCAAAACATTGCATTACACTTATAAGAAATTTTGATCGAAGCATTGGATATATAAGAAATTTTGATCCCACCATTGAACATGTATTTAAACAAGTTAAATTGGTAGTAGAGGAATCTTCCCACAAGATTGGTCTGGTTTGATTACTAATGCCTCATTACTTTATTTTTTTTAGTGAAAGAAAGTCAAAATTATGTTTTTGACCCCAATAAATACAAAAATAAAATTAATTTTTTCCCAAATATAGAAATATAAAAACAAAAGAAAAACTAAATAATACCCTATTTTATTTCTCTAAAGCTCAAATAAGGATAATTTTTTGTTAGATAGACTTTCTAACTTAAACCAATTACTTTAGGACATTTTCATATATGCATTTAATTTGAATGATAATTTAATTTATAGTTTTTATGCAGATTGTGGCATTTGATTAAAAAGCTAGGATTTATACATATCTTTACAGATGTTGCACAATGATGATTTTCAAATTCGTCACCTAACATGAAAGGATCATCTACTTCAAGATATTGCCTCGTCGAGGCTTGTGGTGGTGATTTTTGTCCTAAAAAGATACCTCGAAGGGTGAGATAGGGAAGATAATTTATAAACTATTGCAAAACCTTTTATTCTTTCAATGTGCGATAAACTTGATATCATTATAAGGTCCCACTTTAGGGGCTTAGAAAAAGAAACATGGCTTTTTTCTCATATACAATACCACTATGATGAAGCCCAAATTCATCGCCTAACATGAAAGACTTATCTGTTTCAAGCTGCTATGTTGGAAATGGAGCTTAGACCTAACTCAATCCCAAAAGTTAGCTTATGAGGTGAGGATTGCTTAGAACTATCTGAAGAGGCCTAGACCTTTATATTTTTTCAATGTAAAATTCTAACGCACCCCCTACATGCCCAAGAATGAACACCTAGAATATGGGATAACATGAAATGGGTGGACCAAGAGTATGGAATAATATGAAACACACAATGGATAGCTCAACATCAGGAATAGGTCTGGCTCTGATACCATGTAACTGATCAAGAATTTGACAGAGAGAGAAAGAGGGAGAATAAAGTATTATCCAAGTATTCAAAATTTTACAAAAAGAATAAGTGGCGGGAAGAACAAATACACACACACATATATATACATAAAGAGTTCTAGCTGAAGTGAAAAACAGAGAAGATATCTATCAAGAATGACTGTAACTAACCAAGAATGATTAAAGGGAGATAATGGAGTTAATAGGTTCTATTAGCATAATCGTAATTTAAAAACAAATAAATGAGAAGAGTCTTGTAGAGTCTTGTAAATGTGATTATGCCAAAGAACACAACTTCATAGCTTGACACCATCCTTACGTCCTTGATGCGCCCTCTCAAAGTGGATGTAGCAAAATTTTTATAGACACCTTGCACAAAAGATTTTATAAACGAGCTGGATAAAGGCTTTTTGTCAGAAAATCAGTAATCTGAGCATCAAACTTGGCGGGTAATAGTTTAACATCTCCATTGAGGACTTTTTCCCTTACAAAATGGAGATCAATTTCAATATGTTTCATCCTCTCATGAAAGGTTGGATTTGAAGCTATGTATAATGTGGATTGGCTATCATAGTAGATAGTGGTTGTTGCTTCTAGCTAAACTTTAGGATCTCGTAGCAGCTGATGTATCCATGTTATTTTGCTAGCTAGAGCAGCCAAAGCTCTATATTCAGCTTTTGCCGAAGAGCGGGCTATGGTGCTTTTCTTTTTGGACTTCCAATGCACAATAGAATTGCCCAGAAAGATTTGATGACTAGAGACTGATCTTCATGAATCCAGACAAGTGCCCCAGTTTGCATCACAAAAGATTTTTAAACAAAGTGAGGATTTGGCATAAAAGAAAATACTTTGTCCTAAGTGCCTTTAAGATATTGTAACAAATGATGAGCAGCATTCAAATGGGAGATGCATGGTTTAAACATGAATTGGCTAAGTTGTTGCACAATAAAGGATATATCTGGCCTAATGATCATGAGATATATTAATTTTCCAACTAAGCGTCGATACTATATAGGGTCAGTGAACTCTGCAGTATCAAAGGTGGGAAGTCTAATTTTTGGATCAATTGCGGTGGCAAGGGGCTTGCACCCTAAGTAGCTGGCTTCTTCAAGGATTTGAAGAGTGTATTGATGTTGAGATAGGGAGATGCCAGTTTAAGTTCTTGCAACTTCCAAACTAAGAAAATATTTATGTGTGCCAAGATCTGTCAGTTTAAAGTGAGTCTTGAGCTGATCTCTGGTTCGGAGAATGTGAGTACTAGATGGACCTGCAAGAATAATGTCTTCCACATAGATAAGGAGAATAACAAAAGACCGATCAATTCTTTTGGTAAATAATGAATAATCACATTTAGACTAGGTAAATCCAAGAGTTTTTTAAAGATTGAGAAAACTTTGTCAACCATTGTCTCGGAGCTTGTTGTAGACCATATAGAGATTTGTTTAGTCTGCACATAAGGGGTGGCTGACTAGAATGCGCCCTCTTGCTCAAATAACCTAAGGGTAATTGCATGTAGACAGTTTCATCTAAGTCCCCATAAAGAAATGCATTATTTAATATCTAATTGCCAAAGAACACAATTATAAATAGCAACTAAAGAAAGAAGAATCTTAATAGTAGCAAGTTTTACCACAGGAGCAAATGTCTCAATATAATCAACACCCTCTTGTTGGCTATCCTTTGGCCACAAGACGAGCTTTGTAACGAGCAATGCTACCGTCTGAGTTAAACTTAGTCTAAAATAGCTAATGATAGCCTACAGTGTGTTGTCCAAGGGATAAGGGGACAATGGTGCAGGTGTTATTAGCTTCAAGAGCTTGAAGTTCTTCCATAGCGAGGTGCTAATAAGAATGTTTGACAGCCTCCTGATAATATAAAGAATCAAAGTTGGAAGAGATGTTATTGAGGACTAAATTTGGCATATTATAGAAAATTGGAGATAAGATAAGGAGTGGAAGAATGAGAGTTAGTCTTATTTGTTAAAAGGTTACAATAGTAGTCTTGTAGGTAACCGGGAGGTTTAGACAAATGAGTTGATCGACAGACAAGCGACTGAGGAGGAGAAATAGTTGGGGGTGGATACTCAACATAACCTGTAACACAAAGTAGAATAGCATCAATGAAGCCATTAACCGAAGGAGCAATAATAGATAAAGTACGACAAGGAAAAAATGATTTCATGAAATTTAACATCACAAGATGCAAAAACTTATTGTGTAGTAAGATCAAGAAGTTTGTATCCTCTAATGTTAGGGGATACATGATCGGGCACATGGGTCAAACTTCTTTCTATTGGCATGGAGTGTGATAGCATAAGCTAAGCATCCAAAAACTTTAAATTATGATAACTAGGCATTAAATTATAAAGAGTTTCAAAGGGTGACTTGTTGCACACAGCAGCACTTGGAGTTTTATTTATTATAAAAACAAATGTCAGAATGATTTCTGCCCAGAATAGCAAAAGGATACGAGATTGAAAATAAAGAGCTCGAGCTACATTCAAAATATGTTGATGTTTGCGTTCAAAAATGGCATTTTGTTGAGGATGTTCAACACAATAGTTTTGATGTACAACACCATGTTTTTTAAAGAAGTCAGTGAGGTTAAACTTACGAACATTATCAGAATGCACAACTTTAATCCTTTTATCAAACTAAGTCCGAATAAATTCAAAGAATCGAGGTATAACTATACACACATCAGATTTATGACAAAGTAAATAAAACCAAGTAAATCATGAATAATCATCCACAACGGTTAGAAAGAAACGATGTCCTGTATAAGATAAAACAGGAAAAGGGCCTTATACATCCATATGAACTAGATCAAATGCTTCCAAAGATTGTGAAAAACTAGGAAAAAATGGAAGATTTTTTAACTTAGCCAAGGGACAAATAGAGTAAGGAGAACTTTTATTACCATCATGAAAAGTACAAGGCAGATTATGTTGAAGTTATTTCAAGTATTTGCTAAACAAGTGTCCTGGTCTATAGCACCACAACTCATGACAAACAATGTTAAGAGTATGAGAAACAGGAATATCATCAGGTTCAAAAATATAAAGACCATCTAGGAGTTTAGCCTTGCCAATCATTAGTTGCGTCCGAGCATCCTGAAGAACACAAGATGAACGTGAGAAATGAATGGATATAGAATTATCAGACAACAGGAACTGACAGAAATGAAGTTATAATGAAAATAGGGAAAAAATAACACACTATACAACATAAAAATAGCAAAAGAAACATCATGATTAGGAATGGTTAATGTGGTATGAAGGATGGGGTGTAAAGAGGAAAACATGCTTTTGATGGAGCAAATATGGCTAGAAGCACCAGAATCAACTATCCACACATTCTCATTGCTAAGGCCATGCAAAGCAAAGGAGAGAAATAGCTACCTGAAAATAGAGTCTTAGCTGTAGAAGTAGGAAGAGAGTCAACCTGTTTGGAGGCATATGCTTAAGCCAAGAAGACTTGAAGAAGTTGTGAGTATTTATTTGGTTTAAAAGACTTTAAGGACAGATCCATGGGAAGAGGATCTTGACTGGTGCTTTCTTGAACCATATTGGCAAAAAAAGAGGCTTGAGAAGTTGATTTTGGGCATTTAAAACTCGGAGGATAACCGTGGAGTTTATAACACCTTTTGATGGTGTGCCCAGGTATGTTGCTGTGAATGCAAAAGGGACGATTGCGATTGATCACTTTTAACTGATTGGAAGAATAAGTTTTTGAGTGAAGGTTCCTAGTGGCACAGTCAGTGGGGAGACTAACTTGTCGCTGTCGTTCTTCTTAAGAGACAAGGGAAAACACTTGGCCAATGGAGGGTAACGGATCCATGAGAAGAATTTGACCATGAATAGAGGAGTATGACTCATTTAACCACAACAAAAACATCATTATGTATTTAGTTTGATGAAACAAGACAAGCTTTTGAACTTCTTCACAAGTGCACTTTCCACAAGCGCAACTGGGGTGAAAAGTGCTAAGTTATTCCCAGGGCGACTTCAATTTGGTAGAATATATTGAGACAGAGGACTAGTTCTGGAGATTTGACATGAGTTCTTTATGAAGTTGAAATATCCGAGGACCATTGTGCTATTAGAATCATTCTTGAAGATCCTGTCAAACATTAGCAACACAGTCAATGTAGAGGATGCTGACTGAGATATCCTTAGAGATTGAATTGAGTATCGAAGATAAGACAACATTGTTACAGTAGGTCCAAGCACCAAGAAGAGCAGAATCACTAGCAAGTTTGGGAATACTGCCATCAATAAACCTAAGCTTTTTTTTTATGGAAAGGGCGATCATCGTTACGCGACTCCATGCTGCATAGTTGTCGCCAAAGAGAGGAACAGAAATAAGAGATGGCCCTAGAGCATCTAAATGATGGAGATAGTAAAGGCTGGTGGAGTCATCACTGATGGAAGAAGAGCCAGTTGAGGAATCCATGATAAGGACTCAAGAGGCGCAAAAGAAGGCGTTTTCTCCTAGTGCCATGTTAAAAATGAAATTTGGACCTAACTCAATCTCAAAAGCTAGCTTATGAGGTGAGGATTGCCCAAAATCATATAAAGAAGCCAAGACCCTTATATTTTTTCGATATGGGATTCTAACATGTTGTCCCGTCAGCATTGCTAGTGGGGGTATTGTCATAAAAAGGTAACTAGAAGAGTGGCAGAGGAAGAATAACTTATAAACTATATCAAGGCCCTCGACTCTTTTGATATAGAGCAAACTTGGTATCATCATAAATAATTATGAATTATAGAAGAAATATTAAAGCACTTATGTTAAAATTTGTTTTTAGTGGTCAAATGTCACAAGATTTTTCAAGTTTGGAAGTTCTAATTCGTCATTACAAAATTAAATCTCATGGAGGACAGTTAGATTATTACATTTAAATTTTATTTTTATTAAATATTGATATATTTTAAATTTAATTTTTATTAATATCTTAACACCACTTAGAATAAATCTTAAATAAATGCGGCAAGTTATGATGATTATGCCAAGTATCAGGATTATCCCTTTTTTTCTTTTTCTATATTTTTCCCCCTCCAATTTGACAAGAGGGCCACGTCAAGAGGAGACCATGCATCGTGGGCATCATTCATCATTGCGATCAAAGATTTTTTAAAGTGTTCATTAGTGCATATATATCAGATAATACTGAGGCCAAATTTTGCTCCGGTGGAGGTTTTGCAGTCTCGCATTACGTACACCATTGTGAACGATATGATTATCTTTCTGAGAGGTGAGGCATGCTTCCCCCATCCCTTGGAATTTGTGGAATTCTATGAAGATAGTTCTTGACAACTTATTACTGTGTCAAAACCCAAAAGTAGCTATGTGACCAACAATGATGCCTCCTTGGCTTAAATTCAATAAATCAAGCAATTAATGGGATTTAAATAGAACCAGCAACCTTTAAAGTGGATATATAGAGTATAGCTTACTATTTAATCACAATTGTTTTTGTTGACATCAAATTTTATTGTGATAAATTACCAATTAATAGCCATAAATTTGGACTTTACGAAGTTGGTAAATGGGTTAATTCCAAGTAAATGACAAGTTTTATTTTGGATCGACTAATGGGCTTAAATATCTTAAACGAAGTCTATCATAAAATTAAATCCATTTAAATGGTAATTTATACTCAAGCCCACAGAAAGCTCAGGCCCAAAAAGGAGACCTTTCCAGTACCTATAAAAGTAGCTCATCCCCTATATAGTTACACACACAAAAATACACAAAAAAAAAAAAGTTCACAACGCAATTGCAAGAACTTCTCAAATCAATCAAGCTCATGAAGTAAAGTTGATCAAGAGACGTATTTTCTTGTAATCCAACCGGATTCCCAAATTTTTCTTGGTCGAGAAATACAATTTTTCAAGCCCTCAACTCGAAGATTTCAAACGAGAGAATAATCAGAGGGATTCGTCTTTATAATCGAACATTCCTTCCAGAGATAGGGACCACTTTCAAATTTATATTTTTGTAATTTGTTCGTATTTTTCTTGTTTTGTAATATTTATTTTGTAGATTTGAAATTTGTGTGAACAAATTTCTGGCACGCCTGGTGGGACCTCTCTGCCTCTCTTCTCCTACTCTCGCATCAAAGTTTTAGTCAACACTTTTGTGCTTCATGGCTTTTAAAAAGAATCAGTTGGTTCTCAACAAAAATGTTGATGATGTTGCTAACCCATCGGCCACTAGGGGCAAAGTCGCAGATGTGCAATCTGATGATTCCAACCCATCAAGCCCGACAGGTATCAACTTCAATCCATCCTCTTTTGTTACATTTCCAACTAAAAGCACTGCCTTAAACAATCAATTTGTCATGATGGCTAAGACCATTTCTTATCTCACGAAAATCGTAGAAGACAAGGACTTTCAGATCGCTCAATTGATGAGCATGTTGGAGTATATTGGCCGTGAAGAATCTAGCAACAACAATGGGCCAGTTTCTACTTTCATTGCTAAGGAAATGCGAGCAGATGAAGCACCACCCAAATAGAATTTGACACAAAGACCCGATCATTCTACAACATCTATTGCAATATTGTCTGTTCAATAGTTGCAAGATATGATCACCAATACCATCCAAGCTCAATATGGTCGACCTTTTCAAAGTTCACTCATTTAGTCAAAACCGTATACTAAGCGAATTGATGCATTAAAAATGCCTGTGGGTTACAAACCACTGAAACTCCAACAATTTGATGGGAAGGGTAACCCAAAGCGTGGCATACTTTGTTGAAACTTGCAACAATGTAGGAGCCGATGGCGATCTTTTTGTGAAATAATTTGTACAGTCTCTTAAAGAAAATGCCTTCGACTGGTATGTCGACCTGGAGCCTGAGTCGATTAATAGTTGGGATGAAATGGAAAGAGAGTTCCTGAGCCATTTCTATAGCACGCGTAGTACTGTAAGCATGATTGAGCTTACCAACACGAAACAAGGGAAAGATGAATCTGTAGTGATTACATCAATCATTGGCGTGCGCTAAGTTTAAATTGCAAAGATAAGCTGTCTGAAATATCTGCGATAGAAATATACATCCAGGGAATGCAATGGGGACGCCTCCACATTCTTCAAGGGATCAAACCATGAAACTTTAAAAAATTAGCTACTCATGCCTACGATATGGAGCTAAGCATTGCTAATCATAAAATTGATTTCTCAGTAGATGACCAAAAGAGAGAAAGGAAAGACTCAAGAAGGAACGAGAACTCCAACAAAGCTTTCATTAATGAATCTGTGGCTATCAAAACAACTATTGTCAAAGTTCCTTCGAGTAATAAAAAGGAAGAAAAGGTCAAAAATCGACACCCACCAAGCAAAACACATCACCCAATGTTGAAAGAAATGTAAGAAAAGGAATACCTATTTTTCGATTCTGACGTTCCTCATATTTTCAATGAGTTGCTAACAAGAGAATTAATCGAGTTGCCTAAGCCAAAATGCCCTAAAGAAGCTGGAAAGGTAAATAACCCAAAATACTGTAAGTGTCATCGTGTTTTTAGCCATCCTATAGAAAAATGCTTTGTGATAAAAGAAAAGATGATGAATCTAGTTAGAGACGACGTGATAGCTCTTGATACAGGAGATACTGTGGATGCCAACTTTGCCAGTATTATAGCTGCTGCTAGCCTTACGAGCACCTCAAAAGGTAAGAGAAATGTCATCTTCCTACTCTCAAAGGCATCCATAGTACTTCAATTCGGAAGCATGGATTTTTTCCTAGTAGAGACTCAGCCCCTTGAAGAGGTGAGTGTGGAATCTATTACTGAAGTCGAAGAAAGCAATGAATGGATCCTTGTAACATGACAACGAAGATAGAAATGACATGTTCAAACGATTTCATCCTTTGTTCTTGGAAGGTCCCCAGCCGACCAAGTGCCCTAAACCGAAACTAATGCAAAAGCTGAGACGTCATTGTACCAACCTCAAGTCTTTGAAAAACCCCAAGAAGAATCTTTTAACTCCGGGAGACTTCTTTGCCACAACATTCTTTGAGCAGAAAGCTAATATGACAATTGCTCCATCCCCCAGAAAGGGAAACTAACAGTTCGCTTGTTGTCATGCAACCATTGGCTCTAGAGACGAAGATCTACTGTTGAGGTCCAAGCCCCATAATAGACCTCTCTTTGTTTTTGGATTCGTGGATGAGCGAAAGGTTAAAAGTATCCTTATAGATGGAAGCTCAACAGTTAATATTATGCCAGAATCCATCTTAAAACATATAGGTGTTACTGTTGAAGAACTGTCCCATAGCCGCTTGACTATTTAAGGATTCAACCAAGGAAGCCAACAAGCCATCATGATGATTCGTCTGGATCTCACAATTGGGAAATTGAAAGCAGACACTTTATTCCACATTATTGACGGAGAACTTTCTACCACTTATTGTTAGGGAAATCATGGCTTCACGAAAATGGAGTGGTTCCATCTACTCTTCATCAATACTTCAAATATTCGAAAAAAAAGGAGAGATAGTAAAGGTCAATACTGATACAAAGCTATTTACTGAAGCAGAGCCACATTTTACTAACGCCAAGCTATACCTAGATTTAAACCCCATGCAAGAAGTGTTGCCTACAAAACTTTCGATTTGTCGTCTTTTTGAAGCAGGAGATATTAAGCCTGCAACATCAGGAATGAACAAACGGTCTAGGAGATTGCCGGTTACTGAAACCAAAAGTGGTGAGACTAAAAAAACTTAGCAAGGAAAGAAGAAGGTCGCAGTAGATGACTATCAAGTCATCAAAAATGAGTTGTTTGTACCAATTGTTGGATTTGGCTCGTTGGCTCTGAGTAAATCTCTATCCCTGAGTGTTTATCAAAAGATTAAAGGAGTGTTTGATCCAATAGCATATGATCTCCTAGTTAGGTCTGGATACAACTTTTCAAGTTCATCTCGATTAGGTGAATTGAAACCTGAATTAACCAAAGAACAAATCTGTGGACTTACCAAGGAACAGCAAAGATTGAGAAACCAAAGGTTTCGTGTTGACCAGCCAAAGATTGCGTTAGGATTCATATTTGTTGAACCCATTAAGATACGTGTAACAAAAAAAGTTGATTGTGTCAACGTACAACACATCATAGCGAAAAAAGATACAAATGATAAAGGCCTTAAACGAAATAATGATCATGTTTCTATATTTAATCGACTCGATACTACTATTGCTCACCCTTTTATCTTTCAAAGGCTTGGCGTGATCGATCAAGTTCCATTCGCCTATGATCAACGTAATGTGAGCCACCGACCATGGGGTTCTGTGTGCAATCGGCTTGGAGAACATAATGGTCAACAATCAAGAAAAAAAAGTTTTAATGAAGAGACATATGTGTTGGAGGCTAAAGATGAAATCCAAACCCTCAGTCTTCCCTAACAATCTAAAGCAAAACCCTCGATTGTGTTTGTCAACATGGATAGATTGATAAAGGTAAAGCAGCGCATCATAAAACACTAACCAGCTTAAGCAAAAGCGAGGATAAAGTCGAGATTATTGCAAGCTCTAATTATGTAGATGTCGCAGAGAAGTTAAGTTCTCAGGCTCATGAGCAGGTCCTTGAAAAGGTCAATATAATGGTCACAAGTGATTTTGTTTATGCAAGAAATTACATGAATGGAGAGTCACACGTACACTGATTATTAAGGCAAATGGAAAATTAAAGTAGAGCATAGTGTTTCAAAAATCAAAAGAAACTACTGAGTGTGTTGAACGATGGAATGAGAAAGACGACAAACCACATACGTGTTATCACATTTCTGTTAATGAGAGTTCTAACTCAGACCCCTTAGAAGATAAAATTCAAGAAGCACCTCCACAGCTTGAGGATGGGGGGCAAATGATGGTTAATGAACTCAAAGAATTGAATCTTGGCACGGCAGAGGACGCACGGCAGAGGACCCTAGCCCCATATTTGTCAACGCACTTCTAAGTCACGAAGAAGAAGAGTAGTATTTCAAAACTCTGAGCAAGTATAGAGATGTTTTCTCATGGACATATAAAGAAATGTCGAGATTGGACCCATAAGACACGGAGCGTGTCCCATGAAACAATCACAACGATTGCTTCATCCGGAACTTGTCCCTCGTGTTGAAACTAAAGTAAACAAGCTCATCGATGCTAGATTCATCCAAGAAGCCAAGCACTCGAACTGGATTTCTAGTATTGTGCTAGTTAAAAAGAAAAATGGTCAGATACGTAATTGCATAGACTTTCGAGATTTAAATAAGGCATGCCCAAAGAATGATTTCCTGCCAAAGGGGATCTATTATTACAAAGTGATGCCTTTTGAGCTGAAGAATACGGGCATTACGTATCAACGAGCCATGCAAAACATTTTTGATGACATGATGCATAAAAGGTTGAGTGCTACTTTGACGATCTGGTTGTCAAAAGCAAGAAAAGAAGTGACTATCTAGCGGATCTTTGAATAGTCTTTGAGCGCCTGAGAAAATATAACCCGAAAATGAATCCCCTCAAGTGTGCATTTAGTGTCACTTCTAGAAATTCCTTAGCTTTATAGTTCGTCATCGTGGTATTGAGATTGACTTGGCAAAGACAAATGCTGTACAAAAGATGCCAGCACCGAGACATCTTAAGGAGTTGCAGAGTTTGTAATGTAGTCTAGCATTCATAAAGAAATTCATATCAAATCTTACTGGGAGATACTAGCCTTTCAATCACCTTATGAAGAAAGATGCCCCTTTCAAATGGGATAAAGAGTGCCAAAATGCTTTTGAGAGTATAAAGAAATATCTTCTGGACCTACCTATTTTAGGAGCCCCTGTACCTAAAAAACCCCTTATACTAGACATCGCAGCACAAGAAAGATCCATCGGCGCTCTTATGGTGCAAGAAAATAAAGAAGGTAAAGAGAAACCCTTATACTACCTGAGGAGATCTTTAACTAAAAATGAGTTGAAATATTCCCCTATTGAAAAGATCCGCTTAGCATTATTTTATGCCATTAAGAAATTAAAGTATTACTTTGAGGCACGCTCCATACAACTAATTTCTCAAGCTGATTCAGTCAAGTTTGTGATGTCGAGACCATTGCTCTCTAGAAAGTTGGGAAAGTGGTCTATCATATTTAACCAATATGAGATTACATTCATCCAACAAAAAGTTATTAAAGGTCACGCTCTTGCGACTTCCTAGCGGAACATCCTATTCCTACAGAATGGGAATTATCTGATGACCTTCCTGACGAAGAAGTCTTTTATGCTAAAGTCCTTCTGGCATGGATATTATTCTTTGATAGGGCAAGTCAATCCGATGGAATGGGGGCAAGAGTCATGTTTGTCTCACCAGAAAAGCAAGTTCTAACATACTCTTTTGTGCTAGGTAAATTATGCTCCGATAACGTTGTCGAATATCAGGCTTTGATCATCGAGCTTCAGATGGCCCTATAAATTAAGATTATTGAAGTCGAAATCCATTGTGACTCAAAGCTAGTCGTAAATCAACTCTTGAATGTATATGAAGTTTAAAAAGAGGACCTTATACCCTTCTTTCAACAAGCTTCAAATTTATTAAGGAAATTCGAGAGTTTATCTTGGATCATATTCCGAGAAAAGAAAACAAAATGGCCGACACAATGGCAAACCTCGCCACCACCTTAGCTTTGTCAAAAGGAGAGATAATGAGTGTCCCTGTCTATAATAGGTAGATTGTGCTGTCATTTAATAAAATTGATTATGAAGATTCAAATGCCGTGTCAGTATCGACTGGCAATGTGCACGATTGGAGAAGGCCATTAATTGATTACTTAAAACATGGGAAATTGCCTAACGATACTCACTACAAGATAGAGATACATCGGAGATCATCTCGCTTTATTATGTACAAGGATACTTTGTATCACCGATCTTATGAGGGAAGTTACCAACGTTGTCTGAGTGATGAGGAAACAACCGAAGCCATGGCAAAAGCACACTCTGGAGTATGCGGTGCTTATCAATCAAGTCCTAACTCCATTTTCAAATCAAACGAATAGGTTACTATTGGCCTACGATGGTTAAAAATTGTTGAGAATATGCAAAACGGTGTGAGGCTTGTCATTTACATGCAAACTTCATTCACCAACCTCCGGAGTCTCTACATCCTACTATTGCTTCATGGTCATTCCATGCGTGGGGTCTTGATGTCATGGAACCTATCACTCCCAAGTCATCCATCGGACATGCATATTAGTAGCTACTGATTATTTCTCTAAATAGGCTGAAGCAGTTCCTCTTAAAGAAGTAAAAAAGGAAAGGTAGTCAAGTTCATTCGCTCTAACCTCATTTTTCAATGTGGAATACCTGACTACATTATTATCGATAATGGGAAACCATTCTACAAAAAGGTGATGGATAAGCTTTGTGTGCAGTTTGGTTTTAAGCAACACAGTTCCTCTATGTACAATGCCGTAGCAAATGGTTTGGCAGAAGCGTTCAACAAAACTTTGTGCAACCTTTTAAAAAAGGTAGTGTCGAAATCAAGAAAAAGATTGCCATTAGAAATTTGGAGAAGCATTTTTGGGTGTGTCGAACAACACATCAGACTGTCACTCAAGCCACCCCATACTCCTTAGTGTACAGAGTTGAAGCTATGCTCTCCCTCGAAAATCAAATACCATTGCTTCGCATCGCAGTTCAACAAAGGCTTACGACTGAAGATAATGCTCGCCTTAGACTTGAAGAACTAGAAGCATTAGGCAAAAAGAGGATACAAGCTCAACAGCAACTTAAGTGTTATCAAGCTTGCATGATGAGGGTATTTAACAAGAAAGTTCATCCCTGATCTTATCAAGTTGGAGATCTTGTTTTGGCTGTAAGAAGGCCAATTACAATCACTCAGCGAATGGGGAATCAATTCATATCGAAGTGGGGTGGTTCTTATGTGGTACAAGAAGTTTACACGAACGACGCCTACAAATTAGTTTATAAAGATGGATTGCGAATTAGCCCCATAAACAGTAAATTCTTGAAGTGGTATTATCCATGAAGAAGTTTACTCCATAACGCATGAGTATAAACTGTGAATGGTACCCACCAAAAGATAATTGTATGTGGTTAAACTATTAATTATCTCACTAACGGCATTTATGTGGTTAAATATTAAATATCCAACTTAGTCTAAAGTGGTTGAACAATAGATACTTCTGGTCAGTATGAGTATAAACTGTGTACGGCTCCCTCTATCCAAAAAAGAATCATGTTCGATTTGAACTATGTTATGACTTGATCCCTTTTTGGATACATAAGCAGCTTTGATTAATTCTAAGTTCAGTCAAATCTCAAAACATATTTGGTTCTTTCCTTAATGTTTATTTATTTCTTTAAGCAAATGAGAATACAAGATTTTGCTCCCATGGCATTTGAAACATACTACGATCTTTCTAGAAGTAGTCATAATGAGCAAGAAAAAAATAATGAAAAAAAAAAGAGGCAAAAGAGAAGTACGACAAAAAAAAAATAAAAAAATGAGAAAAAAAAAGGAGACAGTGCATAAAGGCTCAATGAAGAGAAAAAAGAAGAACAACTTTTATTGCATATGTGATAAAAGTTCATTACATCACGAGATGATTGAAAAAAAAAAAGTCTATACAACTAAATTCTCAAGCAAACAAATTGAAAAAAGCCAAATCTCTATGAGAGTCTTCAAATTCCACCACCATCTTCTCCAAAGCTTCAGCATCTTTTTTCAACAGATATGGCTCACCTTCAATTTTTTAGACTATCTCCCTTTTGGCTGCCACATCCTCTTGAGCTTTCGACAAACTTTTTTCAGTTTGGCCAAGCGACAAGTTCATGGTTTTCTTTTTAATGCCCAGTTCCACAAGCTGCTTTTTTAATTCCTCTTCCTCCCGATTAAGTCGAAGAAGTTCAGCCTTAATGCTTTGCATTAACTCAACTTGTTTACTCTCCCAAGATTCTACCTCCAAAAGGTTTTGCTGCGCAAGGGAAAGCGAAGTCTCATGCGTCTCTCATGCTTTCTTTGAAGCAGAAGACAACTTGACTTCGATGAAATATGACGCTCTATCAAAGAACGCTGCCAAACGACTCTTTGCCATAGAGATATCCCTCGAATGCTTTTCCATCTCTTCAACTAGCTCATTTATTTTAGGCTTTATTTGAAGAATCTCTTCGAAAGAAGTCTTCGAAATCTGTTGGCATATTTGCTCCTGTAAAAATTTGACAAGTAACTGTTCAGCCGTTGTCTTGATGGCTTAGGAGCAAAACTCAGAGGCTATAGAAACTGGATGTGGGCATGACGAACTTCAAATGCACTCGGTAAAGTCTCAACATCAAAACTCTTATCTCTTAGGGTAGTTGGAAAGTTGTTCTCATTGGAGTGAATAAGCATATCTTATTCAATAAAGTTGAATAGACTTGCTTCATTCACAGAACGAGCACTGCCTCCTGAAGCGGGCTTCGCCTTTTTTTCAGTGCTCAATAAATAACAAAAAGAAAAAAAAAGTGTCAAAAAGAGAGAGAAAGTAAAGTAGACAAGAAATAAGTAGTATGATAATTTTCCCTTTTTCCATAACACGCTAAATCTTCAATGGGCATGAAGGAACTTGAGGTGTCTTCAAAAGATGATGAATTTATGCTAATGTTATCTAAATCAAGAACCATCGATCTCTTTTTAAGCTGGTAGTGGTCACTGAACCATTCACTTGAACTTGATAAAGCAGAAATCACTCCATTCCTTCGAGAGGGTCAACTTGACGTACAACCTCTGCTTCTGGAATTTCCAACAACCGACACTCGAGAAATTTTTGAAGGACGTTTTTGTCATTGACATAGGTGAAAAGTGAAATATAGACGGCGGCATAGATTTTTGCTTGCTTAAAGGCTTCGGCATGGTAGCTAAGAATGTCTTCAGTCCATTCCCAGTAGTCGGCATGAAATGAAACTTCGCCGAACTATGAGATTGGAGCTTTCCACTAACCTCCGGCGGCAAAGAAACACTGATTCGAAAGAGTGAAAGCATTGTATGTCTCATCGATGTCATGGAGAGATGACTTCAAAATGAGCACCCTTATGCAAGATTAAGCATCAGCAAAAGACTTTGCAGATTCCCCAATCACCTCTTCCGACCGGTTAGAGATGTGCATAGATTTATCTAAACGAAGAGTTGAAAAGTGAGTGCTAATGACAGGCTTGAGGAGAATAAAATTGTTGGCGTGACCTTGACGCTATCACTTTCCCTAATGATGATGCATGGATGCGGTTCGTTTTGGTCCTCAATGTCCATCTTCATAATATATCTAAGAAAAAAAAAGAAAAGAAATAATAAAAAAAGAGAGAATAATAGAGATAACAATGAAATATGTAAAGCAAAAAGAAAAAATAACAAGAGGAAAAAAAAGAAAAAAAAAAAAGTGTGCAAAAGATTACTGGAACAGTTTTTTTTTTTTTTTTTTTTTTGCCTCTCCTTGATAATTTGGAGTTTGCCCACAACAAGAAAATGAAGAGAAAGGGAAGGCTATCACAGCTGCAGTATGTGTCTTCAATTGAGGCTTGGCAATGTGGTAACTCACGCATGTGAGTGTCCTTTATATAAGGGTCTCGTCAGCCAAATTTGCAGAAAGGAAAGGAAGAGCAATTGGGAGAAAAATCCATGATTTGGTGGATCTTGCTACTGGTAGTCCAAAGGAAACGATTTGAGTGATTAAAATTATCAAAAAATACAAAGAGTTAAGGAAGGAAAGAGGAGAGCAATTGGAAGAAAAAATCCATAATTTGGTAGTCTTGATGCTGATAATCCATAGGAAACGATTTCTTTCCATAACGTCGAATTAGTATGGCTGGATTTGGAATTCAAAAAGTCAAAAATTTATTGAGTTTCCTAAAGAAAGTTCCCAAAAAAAAAAAAGGAAGGAGAATTGGAAACCAAAACAGATGTGTGGTTTGTAAAAGGAAAATGGAGAATATGACTTGGGGTGCATTCCACTGTTTCTCAATGGTGTGCATTTGGTGGTGGACCCCATGTTACATATTATTGAAAAGAAAAAAAAAAGGAAAGGAAAGGAAAGTTGGGATTGCCGAGGCTATTGGTGGTTTGCCCAAGCATATTAACAACAATTGGGCAATTTAGTTTGGTGGTGAAACTAAGCCCATTAAATTAAATTCGGTGCTTGTTAATTGAGATGGGCTTTTGACCCAAATCAAGAATGATTTGAAGTGTTTTTGGGCTTTGACTCCAATTAAATGAGTGTTTCAAGTCCCGCATCTTCACAAATATTTGGTTCATTCTTCGGCGAGCCTTGAAGTAGGGGCATCTGTTGACATCAAAATTTTATTGTGATAAATTACCAATTAATAATAGTCTAATTAAATTGGTTATTAATTTGGATCCGAAATAAAGTTCATAATAAATTTGGACTTTACGAAGTTGCTAAGTGGGTTAATCCAAAGTAAATGACAAGTTTTATTTTGGATCGACTAATGGGTTCAAATGTCTTAAACGAAGCTCATTATAAAATTGAACCCATTTAAATAGTGATTTATATCTAAGCTCACAGAAAGCCCAGGCCTAAGAAGGAGACCTTTCCAGTACCTATAAAAGAAGTTTTTCCCTTGTGTAATTACACACACAAAAGTATATAAAAGAAAAGTTCACAACGCAAGTGCAAGGACTTTTCAAATCAATCAAGCTCGTGAAGCAATATTGATCAAAAGACATATTTTCTCGTGATCCAACCGGATTCCCAAACAACCATTTCAAATTATTCACGATTTTTTTAGTTGAGAAATACGCTTTTTCAAGCCCTCAACTTGAAGACTTTAAACAAGAGAAGAATCAGAGGGATTCGTCTTTATAGTCAAACATTCCTTCCAGAGATAGGAACCGCTTTCAAATTCACATTTTTGTAATTTGTTCGTATTTTGCTTGTTTTGTAATATTTATTTTGCAGACTTGAAATTTGTGTGAACAATTCTTTTTCTATTTTTGATAATAAATTAAAATGCAATTAATATTTTTATATATGTAGTTGTGAATAATAATTAAATAGTAGATGTCTGGGAAAAGAAAAAGAAAAGAAAAGATATATTCGGTATCAAATTGGTCGTGACCTCAGCTTCTTTATTATAATCAGATATATAGAAATTTCGTGGAAGATGTTAAAAAAAGAAAAAGGAAAAAAATAAAAAGAAAAAGAGTTACAAAATGAGGGAAGGAAATGAGAACAAATTATAGATAACTACAAATATAATCACTAACCCGTCAACTTTTGGCAGAATGCTACCTTGTATAGCGTGGGATAGACATGATATAGACAAAGTTGTAGACACCCAGCAAATGGACATTGATGGATAACCCAAAGACAAATCATTAATTATAAGTCGCATAAATTTAGCCACAGGTAAAATTAGCTGAGTTAGGGTATAAGATAGTACCGATTACTCGTACATAATTACGAGTAAGAGATAATCCACGTGTACTTGAAATAAGTTTTTATTTTTTATTATTTAAAAGTAATATACTATGTAGTTTACAGTTTACATGATACCATTCAAATATTAACTAAATAAAACTTGCAAAAAGAACTACAAATTTCAAATATAAATTGAAGTACTTAAAGCATATCAATAATGTTGTAATTTGAAAACTACGACGTAATTAAGCATTTAAATGCATCCTCCAAATTTAAGTTACATTACATTCCAAAGTTCATATTTATATCACGGATACGGATATGAAGACACGAATACGATACGATACGGACACGGCGATACGGATTTTTCAAAAATTTTAGAACACGACACGTTAGGGATACGACTATATATATAAATATATGTATGTATATTATATTTATATAACTACATATATGATAAACAATAAATATGAACAATTGATAGTATCAATATTAATAAGAAAAATAGACTATGATAAATGCATTATATTTACTAAGTCCATTGTTTTTTGAATTATAGTTTCAACACAAAAACAAGAATTAAATAACAAATTAATAGTTTGGCAAATAAAGAACTACTTTTCTTTCTTAATGTATGTTCAATCATTTTTTCACTTGACATGGCTAAAATTATGTCGGATACGTCATTATTTGTGTTTGAAATCATGTTGGACACGTCTTTATCCGTATGCGACACGCTGTCCTTATTTTCTTTTTATTTTTTATTCTAGGACACGCCACATGGCGTGTCGGACACATATCGCACAAGTGTCCGAGGAGTATCGGTATCCTACAAGTGTCGGACACTGTATTTTATAATTTTTAGAAGTATCCGTGCATCATGAATTTCATTACATGCCAAAAGCTTTTTAAGTTTGTGAGATTTTAAACTTGCGAGAATTAGAGTAAAATATAAAAACATAAATATATGATTATTTGCAGGTTACCATGGTAGCCGTTGGTTGGGCAAAAAAAGTAAATGGTAATTAGAAGACAAGTAAAATCACCCGCATTTATTCGGTCAAGAATATAAAACTCATTGCCTGTACATTTTCTAGTGCCCAACACTCGTAAATTTATTCGATCGAGAATATTCATCCCCCAACGAGAGAGGGAGGGAGGGAGGGAGGGAGAGGGGGAGAGAGCAGCTTTTATCGATTTTGATACATACTGACAGATAGGCATATTCAATGCTTGTTCAACATAAAAATAAGGAATAATTACCTTACTACCTTAGATTTGCAATAGTTATCAAAAAACTCTATAGTATGGATAATATATCATTACACCATATTTGTATCACTGTTAGATCCCTGAAAGTACAACAAACCTTGCAAGTAGAGCCCCTATAGTTAGATTAATAGGAGGTGGGTCTATTTATAATGTCTTTTGCGCTTTCAAGGGATTTATTTATAATACATAAGAGATATAATAGTAATTATCTAAATCACAAGAAATATTTTGATAATGAAAGCTAAATTCAGGGAGTGTTGGGAAATCATCTTAAAGGGATTCTCAAATTCAAAATTTATTGTCAACAAATAGAAACTTGATGGAAGATAAAAAGAAAAATGAAGGAAAAAAAGGGAATAACTTATAGATAATTTTCACTCTGACCACAAATCCTCAAGTTTTTTGGCAGGATGCTCTCTAATATATAAACCAAGATATACATGATTGGGCATACAGTCATCTAAACTGTCCCCTTCCACGAGATTTGCTCCATTCGCAAACTGCAGAAGCGGACAGAAATAGCATATATAGGCCCAGATTCTTCTCATTTTATCACAATTAATAATAGTCACATATAAGACATGGCCAAGAAGTTGGCGATGAGGAAATTATGCGACTTGTGAAAACTTAGGTTGAATAAAACCAGACGACGAAACTTCGCCTAACCTTCGCAAAAGGACCCTTATCTATGATGTATTGTCCAATACTATAAAAATCAAATTTGAAATAGAGTCGATAACTTTACTTATTACACGTTCCATTGATTGCCCATGCATAATATTATAAACATATTTAGTCAAAATTTTTAGAACAAAAAAAGTTTACTATTTACTGTAATATTTTCCTAAGATGTATTCCATAATAATATTTAAATATTAATTTTGGCCGGTTTGAAGTTCAACTAGTTTTATTGAGTAAACCGGCTAGAAGAGCCAATTTATTTCCTGTCCAGGTCATTTTTCAAAACATTGATGTGGTCCTTCCCAAAAGTTCATAGAAAAATGTGAAAGGATGTTTAAAATTACTGACAAAATCATAGTTTTTAGGTTGATAATCGTTTTTTGTATCATAGGTTTAAAGTTCTTTTTCTTTTTAAGAGAAACAATTTCGTTTCATCAGTACATTATCAATACATCCAAATCAATATTTCAATATATTTAAATATCATATATATTAGCTAACACGAGAAAAATTCCTCGAGCTACCATACGGTAGAAAAGTACCCACCTGCCACCAATGGCAATCAAACTTTTCAAATGCAATTATTATTTCACATACCATTACAGAATCTCACTACAAAAAATTTGAGCAATTATTAGGGCTAAAAATCAATATTAATATAAAAAAATAGTGGCAGAAAGTCATTTGCTACGGCTTCACTACGGCAATGATCCGTGATTTCTGTGAGCGTAGGGAAAAATCCACCACGGCTATATGCCATGGTGGATGTTTTTCACCCGGTATAGCCACGGCAAATGATGTTTTCACCACGATTTTTTGGATTATAGGCTACCCACACCCACCACGGCTATTAATTGGCTACTGTTTCCACTATAGCTATCAAATTTTTTGTTGCGAAAAGTCAATATTTTTGTAGTGTCTGATTGAAATTGTTCTAGACCAAAGCATATAGAAAACTTGATTACTGTTGGAATTTCCCTTTGTTACTTTGAGGTAAAGCTTGAGTAGGACTCTTAGCTTTCAAGGTTTTTTTTTTTTTCCCTCTCTATTTTTTCATTAATAGAGAATTAGGATTCATTTAGAATTAAACTTCGTAATTATCGGAGGAGCCATCAATTTTACTTTTATAAATTGGAGCGAATTTTTATTACTAGGGACGTATACATTGGGCTTCAAAAAAATTGTGATATTGATAAGTTACCTGCTTTGAGTTACAAGTAAGACAATAAAATGGTGTAGAGGGAAAAATTGAACTTTTAATTTCATAGGATATGTGTGTTTTTACTGTTAGTCCCAAATTATTCGGGCTCGATGGTTTTAGCCCCAATTTTTTTTTTTTTTAGCACCTTTGGTCATTCTTACCAGATTTCTATTAATTTGTAATGGCAAACGCGTTGCCATTAGTTAACATTAATGCACTATTTTCCAATAATATCATATGGGACCAAAAGTGCAAATTTCACTTTTACATATTTTTTGTACTTAATTTTTATGTAATTTTTAGTATGTAATATTTATGTAAATTATATAATACTTCATATAATAGAAAATATATATTAATTTAGGATTCTTATTTTTATTCTTAAATTTTTATATAATTATTATTATATAATATTTATGTAAATTATATATAATGTGTATGTGTTATATATGAGTGTGCGTATTACATATATAAATCATTTATCTAAGTTTTTGTGAATTCTCTAATACATAATATATTTAGATATATATTTTTATATAATTTTATGTCATTTTTAATACACAACTTATAGGTAACTTATATAACAGATAATGTAACACTAAATTATTTAATACTAAATATATATTATTTTGGTATTATATAGTTTAGTATTATATATACGAAACATATATTAATTTATGATTATATAATTTTTATTCAAATTATATATGTAAATTTTATGGAAATTATATAATACTTAATATATAACATTAAATTGATATAGCACTACAATCTTCAGTCAAAAGCAACCATGTCATAATCCCCTAAACACTTTTTCTTTGATAAAATATCTTTAATAAATTTATCATAACTGGGCATCCATTCTAAGACTTTGGTAAAGGGAATATTAATGTAATGTTTGTTGAATACTTCTAACAACTTTTAGATCTATTTGTCTAATTTTTTTTTCTTCCTTCTAAGCCTTTGGGGAAAAGGGGATTTATTAATGTGGCTTGTTACGTAACGCCCCGAATTCTAGAACATCCGCCCCTAAATCGAAACGTTACCTATGGGTAAGGTTACTAAACTAAAAACATCAATAGCTCATTAACAACATCAAATGCCCATTATATTGTCAATCCATACAAAATACAATTCTAAGTCATAACAAAAGTTGCACAACCACAAATATCACTATTACAAACATTAATAATACAAAAACATGGTTCTCAAGTCCTTGAACTTGGCATGAAATTTTTTAAATTAAGTCACTACAAATAGTAGAATTTAAGAGATAAGTCCACCGACTTAGCAAGAATTATAGCTATAACCGAAAGATAAAGGACCTGCAAAACAACATGTTCGAGAGTTTAAGATTCAATAAGATTTAGATGACTTTCATGGATAAACAATTTCATGTATTCACAAGCGGTCATATAGTTCAAAAGTTCAATATCAGTTATGAACGATAACATTTAAGGCAAAACTAATATTTGGTGGGTCTATCACTCTTGTCGCTCCTACCATAACATTTAACCTTATTCCTCCCACCTCGCTACGGTCGACCATGCGCCTCGAACTAGCCCTTGAAAACCTACCTCCAAGTTTTCTTGGAACTATTCAACAATAGGGAGGCCTTCAAAGGACTCACTGCGGTCCAATACCACCCAGCTATCCCTCCTGAACATCCTCGCAGAGCAACATTCATGCATTAGGTTCAAGAGATTTGATCACAACAAGAAAATTTTCATTTGATCAGTATACGAGCACAATGAATATCGAATACTACTTTTAGATTCGAACATCGAACGTAAGAAAATCAATTTGATCATCAAACCATTTCAAGAAGATGGTGCATGAATTAATTAAATTGAAATAATACTAAAAATAGTGAAAAATAGCCACCGGCGCGGGCGCGCCCACTTGTCTCAGGCGCTGGGTGCTGTCGTGCCCATGTTTTCATTTTTTTTTATATTTGAAAATGTAGTAGAAATAATGGTTTTGAAATTTATGATTCCAAATGTCAAAATAAATTTGTAAAATACTCAACTTAAGTTCATGCCATCACTTATTCCTTCAAACTAACATTTTTGCAAGTTTTGTCCTAAACCCCATTTATGAAAGTGTCAAGTTGATAAGCTAAATGTTTTCGATATCATTCTTGAGTTTTTTTATGTCCAATGATTCCACATTCATAATTAATTCAAGGCTAGGAGCTCAAGGCTTTATCAAGGGGATCATCAAGCTCCTTCAAGTCCAAGTTCACAAGTATTCCAAGTAAAAGGGAACATAGATCAATGGCATAATAAAGAACATGAAGTCAAGTGAGTTACAGCTACAATTCTTGCCTTTTCTTTGCCTTAAATTCTAAGGATGATATCAAATCCTCTAATTCCGCAAGCTAGTAAACCTATTAATACCATAAAAGTTTTAGTCTCCATGTCACATTCTTTATGTCATAGATCTTTTTAAATAATGATATTTGAGCTTACCAAATATGAACCCCACTGAGAGTGTATTCCTCAAATCTTCCCTTTTCTTTATGCTTTACAAACTTAAGTTTATCTTGAAAAGTATTGTGGGATATTATTATTAGATGGAAATAGAAATGGAAGAGCAAGAATGAAGAATGATGTTTGTCTCGCAAGACTAGAGAATGAAAGAAAATGCAAGACAAAGACCTGTTCTTTATAATTGAAGGTTGGGATTAAATTTTAATTGTGAGAAACTTAAGAGCTTGGTGAAGTGTCAAATGGAAGACAAGTCTTGCAATATTTCCCACATGTTGAATAAGCTTGGCCAAGAAATTTTGATATTAAAAAATTGTAATATCTCCCTTAAATTTGGGGATGTGGTAGCCGGCCAAATCCATGCATTATATATATATATATTTAAAAAAAAATTGAAGATTGGGCTTTAAAATTTTGAGCTCAGTTTTGGGTCAATAATAAATTTTCTTTTGGGCAAAATGATGCTTCGAATTAAATTTTATTACAAAAAAAATTTCGGTAGATGTGATGAAATATTCTTGTCATTGGAAAAATCTCAACTGGTTGGGAAAGAGATCACTAATAACTATGAAAAAGTTTTAAGTTAAAATAAAATGAGAATTCGAAAATATAATTAGGAGAAGTTTTGGGTTGTTACATTCTCTCCCCTTAAAAGAATCCGGTTCCCAAATTCATACGTAATTTCCAAATAAGTGTGGGTATTTCTTTCACATTTCATTTTCACGTTCCCAAGCAGCCTCTTCGACCTTTTGGTTTCTCCAAAAGACCTTGACTTAGGGTATCCTTTGATTCCTAAGCTCTCAAACCTGGAAATTTATAATATGTATCGGTTGCTCTACATACCAGAGATCACTTTGGATGGACACATCGATATGCTCTATGATGTGAGAGGAATTTGGGTGGTACTTTCGTAACATTAGAGACATGGAAAACATCGTGAATTCCTGTAAGGTTGGGCGAAAGATCTAATCTATATGCTACTGGACCGATCCGTTCGACAATCTCAAAAGATCCCCCATATCTTGGAGTTAACTTTTCGCTTTTGCCCATTCTCCAAATTTCTGTCTGCGGAGTGACTTTCAGAAATACTTGATCCCCAGAGTCAAATTCCAAGTCCTTTCATCGCCTAACCGCATAACTTTTCTGACAATCTTGAGCCGCTTTCGTATTTTTCTTAATGATTTGAATCTTGTCAATTACTTCTGTATTATCTCAAGTTGTAATTTGGTCTTTTCTTTATCTAAAGTATACTTTGTTTTTTTCAAATCCCAATGCAAAAGTGACCTGTATTTTCTACCATATAGAGCTTCATAAGGTGTCATTTGTATGGAAGTTTGATAGCTGTTATTATAGGTAAATTCTACTATAAGTAGATACCTATCCCAATTTTCAAGGAAATTTTAAGCACATGCCCACAGCCTATCTTCTAGTATTTAAATCACCCTTTCTAATTGACAGTCAGTCGAGGGATGATCTGCAATACTAAACAGTTATTTCGTCCCTAGATGTTCCTATAAACTTCTCCATAATCTCATCGTGAACTTCGGATCTCTGTCAGAGACAATACTTTGAGGAATTCATGTAATCGAATTATCTTCTTGACATAGATTTCGACAAATTTTTCAACATTGTATTGCATTTTCACAAGCAAAAAGTGCACTAACTTCATAAGCCTATTTATTATTATCCAAATACTATCACATCCTTCTCTTATTACAGGCAAACCGACTATGAAGTCCATGGTGATCTGATCTTATTTTCAACTCGGGATTAGGAGCGGTTGTAATTTTCTAGACGGCCTCTGATGCTCCGCTTTTACAAGTTAGCAAGTTAGACATTTTTGAATATAATCGGCTGCATCCTTTTTCATTCCTTTCCACCAGAACTTCTATTTTAGATCCTTGTACATCTTTGTACCTCCGGAATGTATCGAGTACTTAGTTTGATACGCTACAAATCTCTGTAATCTATCTGCGTCCATTCTAAATTCAGACCCTATTGTGGCTTTAAGCTTTCACACCCTTTTGTCTTCCTCTTGACCTTTAAAATCTCACTGTATAGCTCAGGGTATATGCTCATGTTTGCTAATCTTCCTTTCTAACTGAGAGCATTGGCAATGATATTTGCATTGCCAGGGTGATTTGCAATGGTGAAATCATAATCTTCCAAAAACTCCATCCACCATCCCTGCCTCAAATTTAGACTTTTCTGATTGAAAATATATTTAAGGCTTTTATGATCTGTATAATCTTCTATCTTGACTCCATACAAATAATCGCATCATTTTTCCAAGGCAAAAACAACTGCCACCAATTCTAAATCATGAGTAGGACAGTTCTGCTCATGATCTTTCAACTTCCTTGAGGCATACGCGATCACTTTGCCTTTCTACATGAACACACGACTCGATCCTTCCTTTGAGGCATCTGTATATACAATGAACTCTTCTGATCTATCAGGTAGTGTGCACATTGGAACTGAAATCAATCTTTTTTTTCAGCTCCAAGAAACTTTTTTTGCACTATTGGTCCCACACAAATCGTCGATCTTTTGTGTTAACTTTGTGATAGGACAGCTAACTTAGAGAAGTTCTGAATAAATTTTCAATAATACCCTGCTAGTCCTAGAAAACTTCTCACTTCAATAACTGTCTCAAGTCTTTTCCAATTGAGAACTGTTTCTACCTTTTTGAGTTCATTTTGAGTATGCCCCATAGTCAAAATTCACATTTACTGAATTTGACATACAATTTACAAACAATCTATAAATGCTCTTCATATTCTTCCTTTGACATAGAATAGACCAAAATATCGTCTATGAAAATCGCCACAAAGCAATCGAGATATGGACGGAACACTCGATGTATTAAATTCATAAATACTGCAAGAGCATTTGTCAATCTAAACGGCATTACTACAAACTCAAAATATCCATAGCAAGAATTGAATACAATTTTGGGAACGTCTGCTTCCCGTATTTTTAATTGATAATACCCTTGATGCAAATCTAACTTAGAATATACTGCGGGCCCCTGAAGATGATCGAACAGTTCGTCAATGCGGGGCAAAGGGTATTTATTTTTTGTGGTCACTTTATTCAACTCTATGTAATCAATACACATCCTCAGTAAACCATCCTTCTTTTTCATAAACAGACTTGGAGCACCCAAGGAGAAGAGCTCGGTCTTATGAAATTCTTATTTAGCAATTCCTGCAATTGCTCCTTCAATTCTTTTAATTCTGCTGATGTCATTTTATATGAAATTTTTGAGAATGACGTTACCCCAAGAATAGTTTCTATCACATACTTAAATTCTCAATCCGAAAGTAATGAATTTAATTCCTTAGGAAATACTTTTGGAAATTCATTAATTGTCTTTACATCCTTCAATTCGATCTTGTTCTGAGATTTATTAATTAGGCAGGCCAGGAATTCCTATCCTCCTTTCTGGATGATTGTTTTAGGCCTTAAAGCAGAAATGGTAATTAAACCATTGTTTTTAGGTGTGCTATTAGTACCTACCCCGACTCTGGTACCTAGCCTAATTGTCTTAGCAAAATAGTCCACCATGGCCTGTTGCTGATACAGCCAATTCATCCCTAGGATAAGGTCATAATCCTAGATTATAAGTTCAATAAGGTGTGCCATGAATTCCTGAATTTCTATGTTCACAAGGTAGTATGGATATCTAATACAAGTCTCATAACATCCTCCTACCATAGTGTGGACCTCCTAAGGAGTTTTCATATTTTCTGAGGTTAAGCCTATTCATTTTGCACAATTTATTGAGATAAATGAATGCGTAGCACCAAGATCAAATAATGCTTTACATATAAAATTTTGAATTAGGACCTTATTTTTTACGACCTGCATAAGGTCCACTCCTTCCTCTTTGACTAGGGTATAAGCTCGGGCTTTAACTTAGAGATGTCCAGTTGTGCCGTGCTGCGGCTGGTTTAGCATCCCGAGATCCACATTCCTACAGTTCAGCGGGCAATCGTTTATTATGTGCTGGGCATTTCCATAGATTAAACATTTCTCTTGTTTTTTCCAGCATTGATCTTCAATGTATGAAGTGCCTCCATAGAACACGAAGTTTCCTTTCCCAGCTGTAACTGGAGCTTTGCCCTTGTCGGTTATTAGTGCTACATTTCCTATCATTATTTTTGGTTTCTTTCGATAGAAACACTTCTTCCGTTTATCTTGGTCAAATTTACCTGCCCTTTTCTCTTCTCATCTATTTTTCGGAGCTCTTTAAATTCTGCTTCTAGCTCCATTCCCCTCTTCACTTCACTATCATAGTTTTGGGGATGACAGATAGCCAAGGCACACCTCAATTTAGGCTTAAGACCCTCCACAAACCTCTTCCTTCGTCTTTCTCCATCCGCAAGAATGTGTAGTGCATATTAGATTAACTGATTGTATTCGGTCTCGTGCTTAGCCACCGTGAGAGATACTTGGATCAAATTTATAAATTTATTTTCCCTCATGTCCCTAACTACCTGAGGGATATACTTTTTTAAGAATTCAGTCTTGAATTTTTCCCATATTCCTTCGACTTCCTCTCTTTCCCATCTCTGTCCAACCACTTGCTCGAGGCTAAGTGACTTCTTTATCCAAGCTTGAGGCTTACTAGCGAACAAGATTAAGGTAGATTTGGAACTAATTCAAAAAAGAAACCCTAATGCTCCTCCTTCTCTCTAGAATTTCTCTCTCTAGAATTGTCAACCGTGAGGTCAAAATCATTTTTTCAATCCGGTTACTGTTCATTTTTTGTTGTTTTTGAAGCTAATTCACGTGTTTGTCTCACCACCGCTGCGGCGGTGGTCCCCGCCGATTGCCTTTTTTGATTTTTTCATTTTTGGGTGTACGATGGTTGGTGAGTCTGAAGCAATTAGGGCTCCTAACTTGGAGTTACACGCTCATAATGAAGATTTGAATTTTAATCCCGAATCTACTGTGGATCAATTGGGAAATCCTGATTTGAAGAAAAAACAACCGTCGGATGCTAATTTTGAGTCGATTAAGCTTGCTAATCCAGATTTACATATCAAGGATGCTGATTTGAAGAATAGATCTATTTCTTCTGCAGACCCTTTGGCGAATCCGGAGCTGCGAACGACGAAGGAGCGACTGGAGGTTCCGCTTCAGAAATCGTTCGCAGATGCTGTCCGAGGTGCGAAAGTGCAACAACGCCGTCCTAATACGTCTTCAACACCCTTCCTCGATCCTCAAGCTCCTCGATTTTGACGGAAAGAGAACGTGGATGGCGAATCTGTGGTTGTTTTTTCTGCGAAGGAACTGCAAGTCCTGGAAGAACCCCTACAGTTTTCGTTGATTGGCAAATTTTCGTTTGGGCAACCTCAGTTAAACTCTATTCGCAAGCATTTCAACGCACAGAAGATTGGGCACTTTCGTGTGCAACTGCTGAATCAGAAACACATTCTTCTTGAACTCACAAATGCCGAGGATTATGCGCAAATCTGGCTCCGACGGGAGATTTTTGTGGAAGGATTTCCGATGAGGTTGTTCAAGTGGACGCGCAACTTTGATTTTCAGTTTGAATCTGCCATTGCTCCGGTTTGGGTTAGATTCGAAGGTCTTCCACTGAACCTGTACAACACAGCAGCGCTCTTCACAATTGGAGAATTGATTGGACAACCACTGAAGGTGGATGAAGCTACTAGACTGCTCACGCACGAACTTTGCTCGTGTTTGCATTGAGGTGGATTTACAGAAGCCACCGCCTGAGTTTGTGAAGATCCAATAAGAAGATGTTCTCACTTCTGTCCCTGTGGTGTTCGAGAAAATGCCTAAATATTGCACTTTTTGCAGACATGTTGGCCACGATGAACAAGACTGCTACATTAAGGGTCCAAATCCCCGGCCAAAGCGTAAATTCATCAAGAAAACTACGACCAAGGATAATGGCAAGGGACATATGGAAGCTAATGAAGATACGGTTCATCCTCAGTCGGAACAAACGACAAAATATTGCACATCTCCTGCACCTGTTCAGATTAATTGTGAGACAAGTACTAGTGGTGTTGGAAAGAATTTGAACGAAGAGGCTTCAGCAAGGAACAAATTTGGGGTCCTTTCATCTGGATTGGAAGATGATGAACGGTGGAACATGGATTTACATAACTTGGCTATCTTGCCATATTGTGAACAAGATCCGGTTGGGGATGATGTTTCTCCGTTAGCTGTTGGAGATTCTCTGGAACTTATGGCTTATGCTCACACCAGTCCAGTCGACTTGCATCATGATGACTCCACTAATTCTGAACTCGAACCTGAACTTGAAGGCCGCCGGAATGCTGATTATCACAGCTCTCCAGAACTTGAAACAACTAGCATCGCACCTGAACATGTTGGCACTGTTGCGTGTAGCTCTCCGGAACAGCTGTGCACTCAAAGACCGCCACCTTCTTCCACTGTCAAACGGGTAACTCGTGGACTGATCAAGAGAAATGGCGAGGATGGTGCCCTAGCGGGGAAGCTGAACAAAATTAAGGGGACTAGCAAGAAACAGGGCAAACCTCCGAAACACAAATGATGAATTTTCTTATTTGGAATGTGAGAGGGATTGGGAATAAAGAGTCCCAACGAAT
>JACFYI010001280.1:45509-58082 GCA_014898755.1 Handroanthus guayacan
CATCCCATTAAAATAACAGACAAAAAGAAGGATTATTAGGTAAATTGGTTTTTCTTTTCAGGGCTCGCGCGCCTTTGCCATTGGTGGTCGGTGGTTTCTACTTTTGACACATGTTCTCTGGTTTAAAATCATGGCTTCATCAACTATTTTATGTTATAAATATATGTTAAGTGTATTAAAAATATTTTTTTAATAAAAATACAGCATTGTGAAATGAAAGACCTGTTTTGAAATATATGATCCTAACCGCCTGTGACTATACTCTTTTTTATTATAATATTGTATGTAGTCCGACTCATTTAACTCCTTTCCCTTTTTAATTGTCTTCTCACTTGACTTTTTATATTTTAAGCAATGTGTACCTGAAATTCTAAACTTTATGCGAGTGTTAAGAGTTTCCTCTAACCATGTAGATTAATCAATTGTCAAACCAAGATTACAATCAAAGTAATGCTTTAAAGGATGTTTGGGGTATATAGTAATGATCTTTCGATGCTCAATTCACTTCCGAGGCCGTGATATGGAAAATTATATGTTGGGAATCAATGTGATAGTATATGTTTATGTTGTATCTTTGATGGAAATGCATGAGAGTTCTATTTATATGAGGTTTGGGGGTCAATCGTTGAGTCTCCTGACAATACATTCTAGACCTGGTTCTCATATGAAAGAACTCGTGTATTTAATGCACATATCGTGTTTCTAACATGTCTTTGTATTTTCAGCTGTTTGTCCTCTTAAGTTGCCAAGTCAATGTCAAACTTATGCAACAGCTTACATGACAGAAGTATGGCCTAGTGTGGCATACATGTGGTTGTGACATGGAACTCTGTTAATTGTCTAACATTAGAAGTTAGAACAACATAGGATGGAACAAAAATTGGGGAATACGTGCATGGACGGAACAAATCAATTTAATTTTTCAAGTATGAAGCATGGTTTCCATCCTAAATCACCATGATAACAATTGTTTATTTATCTCGGTAGAGTTCCATGGACCATGATGGTAATTACTTCAAAAAAAACGGTACAAAAAATATGAAAGTTTGCATATTATTATTATTAAAAAGATAATGGTATTACTTTCTTTTTTTTTTTTTGATAAGACGATAATGGAATTCCATTACGTACTACCAAATTGGAAAGTGCATTTCGAACAGAAAAATGTCTGGCGACAATAGAATAACATCAAAAGCGACTCTAGTTATAAGAGATCGGCCAATTTCACAGAGACACTGCACTCTCCTCGTTAGCCATTATTTATTTATTTATTTATTACTCTTTTCTATTTCTTTCTTTAAACTGAAAAAGGCAACACAAATTTTCCAAATAAAATCGAGAACCCAGATCTCTCTTCTTCGGTTGCTCTCTTAATCAGCGCTGCTATCGCCCTTGAAATTGCGCTTCAGGTTAATCCCCGCCGCCGGAAAACGCTCTGCCAGCGCCCGGAACCGGCATATCCTCAATTCTCCGGCGGATAGATCGGCGATCCGCTTAGAAATGAGTAACGGCGACCTCCTCCAAATCGAACCCCTTGAACTTCAATTCCCATGTAATTAATCTATTTTATCTGTTTATTTTCTTGATTTAATTTTGTGTTGAGTGTGTTCAGACCTCTTTTTCGATGGTTGCTTCTGGAAGATTCTTTGCTTAGAGGGGAAATGGGCGGGGATGTTAATTTAATTTCGTTATTTTTAGATCTATGCTTTAGATTTTTCTTATTTTTTCTTATCTTGATGTTTTTTCTTCTTTGTTATTTTCCTTTTTCTGTTTTTGTGCTCTATACAAGTCGAATTGAAGAAGCAGATCTCATGTTCCATGCAATTGACCAACAAATCCGATAATTATGTTGCATTCAAGGTATGACTTCCGTTTTCTTTGGTCCGCTTTTATTCACTCAAAAAATAAACATATGCTGTTGATAACGTCTGATTTTTACTTTCTTTCTTTTTTATGAATGAAATATTCAGGTGAAAACTACTAATCCGAAGAAGTATTGTGTGAGGCCAAATACTGGAGTCGTGGTTCCTCACTCTACCTGTGATGTTATAGGTCTCTCTCCTCTTATATGTAGTTTTTCATTTTATTATGTCTCATTTTCTATTCATTCCTCGGTAAATTTACGTGATTGAAGGTTCGAAAAAGATTAATAAGATATAAAATTTATTTCATGAGTGCGGATTTGGACAGTGATGATTCCTGAACTCATAAGTTGTCTGGTCATTCAGTTACAATGCAAGCCCAAAAAGAGGCTCCACCAGACATGCAATGCAGGGATAAGTTTCTCCTCCAGAGCGTGGTTGTGAGCCCTGGAACCACTGCAAAGGATATTACTGCTGAAATGGTATATGATACTTTATTACTTTCTGTACAGGTTTAGTTGGAATGTTTGTGTTCTGAAAATTAAAAAATTTTTACTCTGGTTTGTCCTTTAGTTCAATAAAGAGTTGGGAAATCATGTGGATGAATGCAAGTTGAGAGTTACCTATGTTCCACCCCCACGACCACCTTCACCAGTGCGGGAGGGGTCAGAGGAAGGTTCTTCGCCGCGGGCCTCTGTATCAGACAATGGAACTGTGAATCAGACTTCTGAGTTCAACATTGTGAGTATTGGAATCTTGACTTGAACTGCACTGATGTCTGGTTTTAACTATTAAACATACTATAAATTACCATGATCATGATCATTCATATTCTTCCATCACTGCAGATGTCAAAAGGATTTGCTGAGCCACTAGAGGGCACATCAGAGGTTATATCCTAAAATTTTAAGCAGTTCTTTTATTGTTATTCTTATCACTAGTCACCTGAGTTTGGTTTGTGGTTCTTGTGTCTATATATTCTTTCCACTTAGCATATGTCAATTCTAACTGGTATGACCATTTTCTTGTGCAGTTTTCTTTAGATGTCATTATTTGGAGCTTATTGGTTATCTTGAATTTCATTAAGATGATTTTATTTTTTCCTTCTGAGTTCTGATACCAGAGAAGCTGATAAGTTTTAGGTGTTTTGTTTTTGGGGTTAGCACTCTTTGACATAATTGATCAGTTCAAACATTTAAAGAAGAACTTTTAAATACTAAGAAATTAGGACTGTGAATATACTATCCTAGCTAGTGGAGAGTGGCTGCCGTAAAAAATATATGAATAATGTTTGTTATTCAGTTATTATGTCCATTTGAGATCTGTTGCAAGTCAAGATGGTTTTAGGACTTAAGACTATCAAAGCTGCGGGAAGTAGTGATTGAAAGGTTCTTGAGATTAGATGTTTTAGGTTATTAATAGTGCTAAACCAGGGACGTTCTGGTGCATACTCTGTGCATGAAAAAATGGCCACTATCTATGTATCATACGTAGGAGATGGCTGGATCTGGAAAAGGAGGTTTAGCTGTTTCTGGGGCGACTGATTGATGGAGAGACAAAAGTAGTCATATTGTTGCAGTTAATCAGTTAATGACTTAGTGGTTTGGAAAATACATCATAGATGGGTTTGACGGTGACAAGGATTACCTACCAAGTAAATTGTTTGTATTGTCTAACAAGTGTAAGAACTTAAGATTTAGCTTATTGAGGAACTCTTTTAGGCAATCATATGCTTCTTATAGGGCAGATTTTGGATTTGGGTGAAGAAACACTTAGCGCACTATACTGGCAGACTTCTTAATCCATTCCATATGCTGGAGTAGTGCTTGATTAAATCAGATCCTCGCTCCTGAGTTTTGGGAGAAGTCATTATTGCAGAAGTGGTTGTCAATCAAAATGAAACAAAATTCTAGAAATTTACAAGGGATGAGTAAGCTTGACTATAATATAAAAATGTCTTGGAAAATCATGTTTTATGTTGTTCAGTTCAAGAATTCCATACATATTTAAGATTTTGGCAATCATTTTGTTGAACCTAACTTAATTGTATAGGATGTACAAAACTTTTATAGGACACTGGTTGGCTTTACGTGTTTTTTAGTGAAATGACATGGTTAAAAATTGGTAGGTACATTTGATTTTGTTTGTTATTTATTTATTTTTTTTGGTGGTTGAACGTATGGTTAAAATTGATAAAATCAGGATCCATTTCTTCCTGTACAACTAAAAGACCATGAAGATGAGGTTAAATAAAGAAAAACTTGAAGAATAATAATTAAATTTTTCTTTTCTTCATTTTAATTAAGGAATTATAGATAGAGGACTTCTTCATTTTTCTTCATTTAATCGTTTTTATTTTCTTTTCTGGTTTAATCTAATATCATAACTTTTTCAAACTATCATCTCTAGTTAAGAGCTGTACGTATGATGCTATCCATTATATACTTTTTGGTGCTGGTCCTGTTGGGAGCTTATCCGATAAAAAGTCCCTTTAATTTGGTAAATTGTTGGATTTTTCTGATGGCTCATTGTTTTGTATTTTTATTTTGTTTCAATTATAGGTTAAGGCTATGATTTCTAGGCTGACAGAGGAGAAACATTCTGCCATTCAGCAAAATCACAAGCTTCAGCAAGAACTGGTAATCATTTGTCCGATCTTCTGCTCGTGTTCCCTTATGTGAACAACATTTTGGGCAAATGGGAACAATAAAAAATAATATTTGGTTTCGGTTTTACATTTATAACCTATGTGGGCTTCCAGTGCATTTAGTAATCCATCCATGTTGAAACGCTTTTTCGTTTGGCAATTCTATGAATGTGCTTTAGCCATACCTCAAATCAAGTGCGAGCTAACAGATGCACTACCATCAAGCACTATTTATGATGGCTGGTTGTGGGAGGATAGGTTTGGGTGTTATTGTGCTTGTTAAATATTGAACTTAACCGAAAGGTGGGGATGGCATTTTTGCCTGATTGAGCTTTGATGAAAACATGAAAGGCAGGCTTGTATCTCAGTGCTTGCAATTAGCATACAGAAACAACCTCCTGACACTGCCGGTCTGCTATTATGTTTCTGCAGGAGATGTTGAGGCGTCAAGGTAACAGAAGCCGTGGAGGCATCCCGTTCATATATGTCATCATTGTTGGCTTGATAAGCGTGCTGTTGGGATATCTCTTGAAGAGAACATGATTGGTGATGGAACTTTGTCTACTCTGGTAGTGTTTAGACATCTCAGTCCGCTGCTTGTTCAAAAAATTTAGGGCATTTGAAGAAAGTTTGTGGCTGAAAAGAGCTTTTGTCTTTTAAGTCTAGCTGTTTGTTTGACGGTAGAAAACACGCCTAAAATGGGTTTGGTGGTTTTTGTAATTTGCTCGAAATGCATTCATTGTGTGACTAATTGCTTAGCATCCTTTTATTATGTAACTTAAGGATATAATTTTTTTCGAGATCAGGCCTTCATTTTGATATTTCTTTCTCGCAGTTTTGTGGTCGTTTTTAGCGTTTCTGAAGAAACTCAGGATCTTATTTATTGTTCTAATCTTATTCTTACTCTTTTTCCTTGGATTTCGGACTGATTTCTGGATAATGGGTCTGATGCAAATGAGGTGGGTTTGAGTTGAATTTAATTTTAAATTTAATTTGAGGTTGACAAGTTTGTAAAATTAATTTGGGGTTGAGCTTATTTAATAAAAAAATTAAAGTAATTTGAATGGTTTTCTTTCAACATTTTTTCATATTATTGTTTTGTTAATTTATTTATTTATTTATTTATTTTGGGAGAGGATTTTTCATATTATTGTTATATGTTGTCAATTACATTAATTTAAGATATTTGTTTTGTGACACTCTATGCTTATTAGTAATGCTAATATTATGGTGTTATTTTTAATTTTTTTTTAAAATTAGTTTATCCGTAAGTGTTAATAATTTTACTACAACAACAACAGTAATAATCTATAATAATAATAATAATAATAATAATAATTTCAATTTACAAGCTTTGTTCGTAGGCTATATGAATGAAGATAATATACAACCAAACAGATTTTCTTTAATACCAAACTTGTTCCATTCTATATCATAGGCAACTGCTGGTTCGTTGTTATTATCTCACATCCGATCCGTTGACAATCCCAAGCGACGGTTGTACCCACGCGCCTCTGCTAAGGTTCACTCCGAACGGAGCCGCCTCCCTTCATATCTTCCCCATACCACCAGCGGCTATGCACCTAAGTTCCACATAACCCTCCCTCTCTTTTTCTGAAACAATTTTGGATTCTCAATGGCTCCACAAATAGTAGAACTTCGTAAAATTGATTTAATCCCGCGTTCTCTCGCCTCCCTCTGCTCCTGCCGCTCCGGCTCTAGCTTTCGGCATGGGCCGACCTTACCAACGCTAACAACTGTACCGAATTTGCACAAATTCAGGTTCAAGTTAGAGGCAAACAATAATGGCGCATGGGGGGTATTTGCAATTCCTAGAGGTGTTTTGGCGAAACACGGCCGGCGGGTGATATCGGCTGTGGCTAGGGCCGAGCAGCCGGAGCAAATTGACGATGGAGAGATATCTAATGAGGTAATCTTTAAGCAAGAATTTTTTACTGAATTTTCTTTGGAGTAAGTATGTTTCATTTCAATTTACGAAGTTCACTTTGACTAAATCTATTGGGGTCCTTTTATGAGTCTTTAACTGCTGGAAGTTTTTGTTGATAACGATTGCTTAACTGTCTGAGATTGACTGCTCAAATGTTGCTGGGCCAATCTTTTTGTTATTCAGTATACATGCGCATATTCGAATGAACTTTATGTGTGTCAGTCTGTTTACCCCCGGAAGCCCAAGGAAAATAAATAGGTCATTCTACTTAAGAAACTTGAGAAAGCGAAGACCATCCTATGCTTGGAGTAAGGCACTTGATTCTATTTATTGAGAGGCATAAGATGTGCACAATATTTTCTTACTAACCTGATACTTGGGATGCATGTGGAATTTTATTACACTGTGTTAGCGTAGTGATCTCTTTAATACTGTTTGGATGATTTCAACTTGCCAACTGAGATGGATATGTTTTAGGAAGTTAAAAGAGGCACCCAATTATCTTTGGAAGACGGTTTAGATTCAGAACATCAACACAAAACAAGTCAGTTGAAGAAAAGAATTATTTTTGGACTGGGTATTGGACTTTCTGTTGGAGGAGTGGTGTTGGCTGGAGGATGGGTTTTCACTGTGGCACTTGCTGCAGCAGTATTTGTTGGTTCCAGGGAGTACTTTGAGCTGGTAAGAAGTCGTGGAATTGCTTCTGGAATGACTCCTCCTCCTCGATATGTATCTCGCGCTTGTTCTGTAATCTGTTCTCTGATGCCTATACTCACACTGTAAGAGTTTGCTAACTTTAGTTATTCGGCGATATACATTTAGTTATTCTCATGGATCTCAGCTTTCAATTTCCTTTCAGTTGAGGGAGTTAATGCCTCACTATTTAGACTGATTAGGTGAGATTGCTATTTATTATTTCTGGAAACCGTGACTTTGAGCAGATCAGGCTTTTCCTTCATAAGTCAGTATGGCTTGCTGTAAGATAATTATTTGATCTTGTGATGGTTGTTGATACCAATTTTTTTACTTTTTGATGAAAGAATGGGTGTCTTGTTTGAAATGATTTGAATGCCTAAATTAGGGTTGGTTAGGTTAAGGACCCCAGCACACGGAAGAAATTAGCTTATAAGACGTGAAGGATGTCTGGATTGAAGTAAATGTTACTTCTATCTACAGTATATTCATTAGTATGTTTGCGTTTGAAGATTGCTACAAGAAGATGCAATCATTTCTTTCTTATGTATTTCCTGGGTTAGTGGGTTATCGTATAATGCATTCCCCCTCTTCTTGGTATAATGCCCCAGGGCTTATGCTTATAAATATATAATGCTTATTAAATCTATTATGAATTTTAGTTTGAAAGTATTAGTGAATTGAGGTTTTCTAATTCCTGAACTTCACAGGATGACAATAAGCAAACTCTTCTATTTGTGAAAATATGTTTTATCTTGTTTTTCCCTGGAAATGTGAATATTTCCCTTTCATTTTACTAATTTGGAATTTAAGGGCCTTTGAGATGGAAGCTTTTACGTATTGTTTGTGGTTAAAAATGTCTAACTATGGACTACATCCAGTTCCGAGGCCTTTCAAGGTTCTTCTTTGGTTCCTGCTTGATGTCCATGTAGTGTAATAAGACTTGTATCTATTTCTTATGCACTGTGTTGATGCAATAAAGTTATGGAAAAATAATTTGATGTCATCCAGGGAAACATCTCATTTCTTAGTTCTCTGCATATATGTCTGAGCGAGCAGAGGTTTTGGAAAGAACAACTTGACTGATTTTGACCTTTGTGGAACTGGGAAGTCTCTAAAGTATTGACTTTCAGAATCGTTCAGTACTTTATGATTGGAAAGAAATGTGAAGTTTTATTCTCATGTCATTTGGAATTAAATGTTTTTTCCTTTATTAACATGGAGCCAGCACCTCAATTGTTAATTTGTGATAACTGAATGATTTATTAGGAGTTGAAAGGATTTGACGCATAATGTTTGGTTATCTATAGCATTTCTGCATCAATATAATTTGTATACGACTTTGGTTAAACAGGGCACGAGGCACCACTACTTTGGAATTGGGAGACTCACAGGTGTATACACCTGTGTCATTGCATGTTATCTACCACACATTGTCATTCCACTTTCTTTTACTACTTCTCCAATCAATTTCCAAATAATTCCCACTTTCACTACTGGTCACTTGTCCCACAAATAATAAAGTCAATCGATTCTGAAGAGCAGAACCTTGTGCAAATAACGCTGCCCTTTTTTTAGGCCCTTCTTATGATTCCTCTTTTATGTCTCAGTTTTGATTTAAATTTTTTTTACCTTTTCATCGATTTCTGTTGTTAATGATAATATTTGTCTTTTTGTTAGGTTCTTTGGGAATATTGATGTGTCTGTGACCTCTGCGGCCTTTTTCGTTGCAATGGCCCTCCTTTTGCAGAGGGGAAATCCTCGTTTTGCTCAACTTAGTAGTACCATGTTTGGATTGTTTTATTGTGGCTACCTTCCTTGTTTCTGGGTTAAGCTACGGTGTGGTTTAGCAGTCCCTGCACTGAATACCAGTAAGGCATTTTTCTATTTTGCTTTGATTGGAGAATCATAAGGGCTCTACATCGCATGCAGAAAGTCAGGGTTCACTTTTGGTGTTCATGCGCAACTTCTAGTCTTCTGGATTAACTCTCATGAAATCTGTAACATTAGTCCATGTACTTGGCTAAATATATTCATTTTCTATCAGCTCTTCTATTTTGGTGTTTCGAATTTGCCTATATATTTTTTGTTTGGTTTATGTGTTTGTGGTGGTGGGTGGAGGGAGGGCTGGATGGTTAGGTGGTAGGGCAGCCAAGCAAGATGGGAGGTTATTTGTACGTTTGCTTCCAGAACTTTCGCAAATCAAAGCTCATGATGAGGTCAAGATTCAGAGTTTTCGAATTGGTTGCACCTTTTAAGTGTCCAAAATGAAGAAAGAATATCTAACTTAGATGTGTAAGAGTCAGAAAAAGCATATATGTTAATGCAATATGTTCATGCAAGTGCCCAGCAGTATTCGCCAGCCAATTTATGTTTTCTTGTAGATAAATCTTGGTTTGAGTAGAGAGTGCATTAAATGTATTGGAGGTGCTAGAAGTTTAAAATGCAGCTTATGCAAGAAGTTGAAAATTAAATTTAATGTGTAGTAGTAACCCACTATACTATGCTGATCTGTTTCTGTAAGATACTCTTCAGCTGTGCATCCCAGATCACACCGGGAAATATAGCTAGTGAAGTTCGTATAAGCTCAATGTGAAGCTTCATAAGTACCCATAACCTATGGCCTTGCATTTGAAAATTCTTTCTCTTTTGTGTAGATCCCTGATTAGTTTTAATAATTACTCATGTTATGTCGTGAAATGTGTTTTCGATGCTATCAAAATATTTTTATGAAATTGTACCCTGTCAAAGTGTCATGGTTATAGTGCAAAATTTTTGAACTATCTCTGTGTTTGACAGGGTTAGCAGCATCTTGGCCTCTTCTTCTTGGTGGCCAAACTACGTGGACAGTGGGTCTTGTGGCCACCTTGATCTCAATTAGCAGTATTATTGCAGCGGATACTTTTGCGTTTATTGTTGGAAAGGTATCTTTATCTTGGGGTTTGTCTTTTTGCGTTATTCTTCTCTTTTAAGCAAACGGAGCTGCAAATATTCCATCAGGAAATGAAGTATTTTCCTTGGTTTCTTGTTGTGCTTACCATCTGAAATAAACTTCACTCATTGCTTTATTTATTGGTTCATTTCTTGCTTGTGACAGTTAACGGAGCACAGATGTATCATGCGAATGACAATCTTAAGAAAATTTTATGCAGGCATTTGGTCGGACGCCACTTACAGCAGTTAGTCCAAAAAAGACATGGGAAGGTGTTCTTGCCGGATTGGGTGGTTGTATAGCAATCTCTGTCTTGTTGGCCAAGATACTGTGCTGGCCTACTTCTGTCCTGAGGTGCATGGTTTAATTTTATGATTTTATCTTTAACGCTATATATTAATTGATGTGCATGGTTTATATTAATTGATGTGTTCTGAATACTTTCAGCGCCACAGCTTTTGGGTTCCTGAACTTCTTTGGGTCTCTTTTTGGCGACCTTACTGAGTCCATGATCAAGCGTGATGCAGGTGTCAAGGATTCAGGATCGCTCATACCTGGACATGGTAAGGCCTAGACTGACTTATTTATTATTTTCTCCTGTTAAATAATAGCCCATTACTCCCTCTTCTAACTTGGGTTATAACTAGTCAGTTTTATTCAATTCCCTATAATGGAAAAGTTGCCAGTAATACTTGATGATCACCTGATTACGATGAATTGGATTACAAAATGATGACTCATGAAGTTCCCAAATTTCCAAAATTTTCTTGTTCAGAAGATGACTTTAGGCTCTTCCATGTAAGACATTCTGCCTATTACTGAGCCATGCCAGCGCGCACTAGTGTCAATTGATTACAGTTAAAATCTTTGATTACCTCCTATTTCATTTAAGATGGTTCTTTTGTTTTATGAATAGAAACTCATCAGTGTGTGTCAACAATCAGCCCTCTTCATTATGCCTTATAGATGATGAAAGTCTTTACTTCTGGAAAATCATATGCTCCAATTTGGCTTAAGGTGGTTCAGCCATGTCTTATACAGAAGCTCTTGATTATGCAGCTGGCATATTTGTTGAGGGTCATCCCTCTCTCTTCCTGCACGTACATGCATCTAAATTTACACTCCATCCAGGTTCATTTTTAATGAGAACTTTCTCTAAACAGGTGGGATATTAGATAGGGTCGACAGCTACATTTTCACAGGAGCACTGGCTTACTCTTTCGTGAAAACGTTTCTACCACTCTACGGCGTTTGATGAAGCCCATGTAGTGTGAGTCGGATCAAAGTTCTTTGCCATTTTTCCTTAGGTTATGTCTGGTGGTAACTTTAGAAGGAGTTCATGTTCAACATCAGGGGACAGGTACATCTTGGCATCATAAGGGGGAACTGACAATACATTTGCAACTTCACCAGGTTCTTCCCATACGCATATGCCTTCGTTAAGGTTGTTATGAGTATCTGCAGATGGGCCAAAGTTCAATCCGATGGTTGATTCAAATTTCCGCGTTGAATAGCAAGGCCTTGTTATAGTGAATCCTCAAAAGTTCAGCTGCCACTGTATTTCACAAGTGAACCGACATTTATATTTTTAGGGTTACAATTTAATCAAAAATATTTCTGTCAGACAAGAAGTGGGGAAAAATAAAGCCGACAGCTAATAGCTGAACAATTTAGAGAAGGAGAAAATTAATTACTTGTGTATTTGATTGTTATATTGAATTCCTATATTGGAAAAACATTGTTTTATTTATCCATCTTACTAAAGTCTTCAGTTTGGATCCTATGTTGGAAAAATGTATTGTGATTTACCTATATTGCAAAGCAAGAGATAATTGCTAAAACATTCTAGGAAGTTCGGCCTAATTGCATAATACTCCTCGTGATTTGGGATAAAATACAATAATATCTCACGTTATTAGTTCAGCGACAACTGGGCCTCTCGAAATTCTAGCATATGAATTTAAATGTTACGAGTTCATTTTTTATTAATCCAACGTGTCGGGAATCTAATTGCATTGTTCAAGCGTTGCTGTAAATTTTCGTAATTGCATTGTTCAAGCATTACTGTAAATTTTCATAACGGTATAGGGTATTTATATAACCACAAATGGTTAGTATTTTTGTAATTTGATTGAATTTCGTGGGGATGTTGAGGTAATTATCCTAAAGCAAAAAACTGAAAACCTTCGAAATACCATAAAATCACTTTCGTCCTTGCCTTTAAATCTTGATTATTTGATCAGTTATGTCCATTATAATAGACACTTGAAAGTGACATATTGCCAGAAACCATGTCAACCGAGGTCCATCCAAGGAGAAAATGATTTTCCCTAAATGACCAAAATGTACGACTTAAACCTTTGTTGTTTAATTAGCACCACAAATCATCATGGGCAACTCTTTGTGCTGTCCCATGTAGTCTTATTTATATTTTGCAGGAAAAGACATTTGTCACTCTTGTTGTTATTATTATTTAAAAAAGAAAAAAAAA
>JACFYI010001280.1:64502-95787 GCA_014898755.1 Handroanthus guayacan
CACCACGGGTTCATCTGCCCATTGCTTAGCATTAGTAAGTTCAATCATACTTACAGTTCGACAAGTACTATAAAATGAGTTAAGAACTCCCTTTCCATTTGCTCCCAACTGTCAATGGATTGTGGCTCTAGGTTAATGTACCAGTCGAAAACGTTGCCTTTTAATGATCGAACGAACTGCTTCACGAGGAGATCGCCATCAGCACCGGCATTGCTGCACGTCTCAATGAAGTGAACGATATATTGCCTTGGATTTTCTTTGCTATCAAATTGTTGGAACTTTAGCGGTTGATATCCTATTGGCATTCTAAGTGAGTCAATTCTCTTTGTGTAGGGCTTCGAATATGCAAGAGAACTTTGAGACGACACCCGATATTGAGCTCTTATTGTGTTGGTGATCATGTCTTGCAATTGCTGGATAGATAATGTGCTTAATGGTAAAGTTGAATAATCCACCTTCGGTTCAGATCCACATGCTTGCGAAATTTCTTAACTTCGATTCTTTTCTGCAGAGCGACGACGACAAGACTCTCCAAGGTGGGCGCTTTCAAGCTTGTTCATGAGTTGTGCAATTTGGCGATCTTTGTCCTCCACAATTTTGTGCAGATCTGCTATAGCTTGAGCCATCTGAGCTAGTTGATCATCTACAACAATTGTTCCAGCCATCGTAGCGGGTAATTCAGCAAAAGAAGAAGTTTTGAGGTTACTCTCCTTTGGACTTGTAGAATTTGAATCATCTGATTGAGAAGAATCAACAATCTTGCCCCTGATTAAGGATGGTTTTGCAGCATCATTAGAAACTTCTAGTGCGTCTCTCTTGATTCCAGTGATTTAATTCTTCTTGGGAGCCATGAAATTTAGTACTGTTCTTTGACTTTTTAGAAGGAAGAGATGAAGGGGAGGATCCATCCCACCGGGCGTGCTAGAAATTTATTCGCGCAAATTTCACGAGTGAAATTATGCAACAAATAATAAAATTCGAGAAAATTTACAATTTTGGGAGAAAATAATGTTTCCCTGATTTTTCCTTCGAAAATTGCACTTGAGATTTGAATTTGAAATTTGAAGCCAATTCTACGCCTTGATCTTCCTTGTGCGTAATCTCGTCTTCAATAACGTTAATTCGAGGAACTTGGAGTCTTGTTCTCGAATCGAACGTGAAACTTGGTGACTTTCTCGACGAACGTCGAGATCTTCTTGGACTTGGACTTGAACTTGAATAAATTTTGGAGTAAAATTCTTCGCTTGATCTTCTCGAGTTTTGAATCTTGCTCCAATAACGTTAATCCGAGGGCTTCGCAGCTTGATCTCGAATCAAACAATGAAATATTGAAGAACTACGTGACAAACGCCTTGATCTTTACTGGGAACGTCGTAAATCTCCTTCAAACTTCGCAAAGAGAACTTTTGGGACTTCCTTCAACTCCTCTAGCTTGAATGACTTGATGTGTGGAATGAGCTCTAGAGCACTCTTTATATAGATGCTTGAGCTTAAGATCCCTAGCCCACTTGGACTTCTTTTGATAAAATTCGAAAATTTTCAAACTCTTTTGGATATTATCTTCTAGATTTGATATTATATTTTTTAAATAATATCAAATTAATGCTTTAATTTGATTGGTTCACATATTTAAATATACCACTTGTCGCAATTTGATTGACTTGGGACTTTGTTGACTGCAGAATTTGATTTCATTGGCAGCAATATCTCATTTTGACATTTGGCAACACTTGATTTGTCCAAAAACGAGTATTTGGATTATCAATTAATTTCTTATTTATTTCTTTTGGAATTAATTTATTAATTCTCAAAATAATAAATAAAAATACTTAATTGATATTTAGTGTGTAATTTCACACGTGTTGCTTTTTAATTGGACGAAAAATTAATCGTCTACACTAAGTCATAGAGTTTTTGAACACAGGACAAAACAAAAATTTGTCAAAATGACCCAAACTATGTAAAGTTTGTAAACTGTTTTGCCAGTTCTCTAGGCCCTTCGATCCTGAGTTACAATTCATAATGATGAGGATGGGAGGAAACTGTCAAAAACTAGCAGTCACGAAAGCAACTCTATAAATTCAGGTGGGCTGCACTAAATTCGTGGGTGCATGCAAGAGTTTTTTTGTCTTTTCACTGTATTAGAAAGTAGCCCTTTTATATTTTGGAAAAAGATTTCCCCTTTATAAAGCTATTTTTTTCGAAAAGAAAAATTCCCTTCATTTTCAGTTTTAGAAAACATGTACAAGCACTTTTAGAGCAGAAGTAATAACATTAATGGTCCAGGTTGAAAGTTCCAGGTCTATCAAATATATGTTTCGTCTAGTACCCTTTTTACCCTTTTCTTTCGTTTTTATGTTCATGAACATGTAGATTTTTTCTAAGAAAAAAATATTAGAAAATTAGAATGACATGCAAGCAAAAAATATTAATTTAAATTGTGTAAAATCTTGAATTCTTGAAGTTCAGCGTGCATGAAGAATCATAATTCAATGGTCATAATTGGATTGCTGAAATTACTCATATTGAAAATGTGGTATCAAAAATACAGCCCATGCAAAAACAATCAACTTTTTCTTCATAATTAGGTTTAACAACTAATCTTGTGTACGTCCCATCAAAGAGAAATTATTGGACCTTGAGAATTGCCACATATTGTAGCGTTAGGCAATGATCATTCACATTGTAGGTCAGGCGGTTAATCATAAACATGATCAATAAAAACAAAATGACTCCTCCATGTTACAATGATAAGTAGATTTTATAATTAAAAAAATGCATACACGCACAAACATGTATGCGTACTTACATACAGATGAGACAGAATCAATGTTAGAATTTCCCTTTAGCCTCGTGGATCGACCTTGAGGTGATTCAACCAAAAAACACAACAAAACATTAGACTGTTAGGTGAGTCAAACGAATGCTCCAATATTCAAATTATTAATTAGGTCAGAAATGATGTCAAAATATAAAGAAAGAGATATAAATATCAGTAAAATTTATTATAAAATGTGGCTTCGGCCTTACTTATAATGCGGTGCTCTAGATTACGAATTATCTGCTCACTGTTCATGATTAGGCTACGTCTACTGCCTAGACCCGAGTCCATTCCAATCCATTCTATAAAGTCAGATCCCTTTATTAAAAGTATGAGGATCATTGTCTATTTGGCAAGTTAAGTCAAATCCCTTTATTAAAGATACGAGGTTATTGTTCATTTGACAAGTTGGCAAGTTTAGATGGCAAATATTGTTATGCATCACGAGCACACATTACATAATACATACATACATACATTTGGGAGAAAATGACAAAAGATACATTGAATTTAACTCACCAAACATATCGACCACCATTCCTTTCTAGGGCAAATTTTTTACCCGTTTTTTCACAAGTACTTTCTCTACTTTACTAACAAGAATCTCATCATCATCATCATCATCATCATCACACTTCCATTTTTCAAGGGCAAGGTGGGGCAGGGGTGGGGTACCGGGAGGCGGGGGGTTTAAGATTTGAATGCACAAACAGACATGATAAAGCATGAATCCCCACACCATTTGAGATTTGTATGTACAGTTGAAAGTTCAACTTACATAAATAAAGCTAACAAAATTTGTGGTCAGAATCTTTACTGCAGTATTATGTTTGTTTGTTTGTCTGTTTGCAGCTATAAGTACAAATATCTACATATCTCGACCTCATGAAAATATCTTTCTTGTTTCACTAATTAATTCAAACTATATGAACAAGAAAAAAATAATAAGTACATTTCTTAACACAAAACCATGCTCAAAATTGGGATTGTATAGTACTTTTTAAAATATACAAATTTTCTTGTCACCATATATACTTGTTGCCCCTTTTTCTCATCTCTATTGTGAAAGATTATAGTTCGCATTGTCTCAAGAAGTTAGAGGGTATTTGGTAATGTGTTTATTGCCTAACTTTCTTGTTTTTAGCTATTAAAAAATATTATTAAATTCTATAATTCAACTGTTCCACAAAAAATGTGAGGTGAAAATACTATATTATCCTTATGGAAATCTTATATTTTGAAAGCAAGATTGTAATTTAAATCATTATATTTGTGGAAAATTATTTAATTTTATGAATATCCATTATCAATCTTTTTTAATCATCTTTTAATTTATAATTGCAAACACTCTCAACTTTTATCATTTATTTTTATTCCTAATTTATCTAAATGAAAATTACATTATTCTAAAGTAGAGTAAATGATGAACACCGTCTAAATTTCATGCTAAAATTATTATACTTGTAGCATGCACGAGCATTTCCAAAGAAATAACATGGTGACGTTAAGAACGTTTAGAATAACAGTATTTAAGTAAATTGCATAACATAGTACAAACCATTTGTTTATTTTTAGATATAATTATAATTAATTATGAAATTAAATGAGTGACTTAAACTCACTTAATTATGAAATTAAATGAGTGACTTAAACTCACTGTTTATCATAATAAATTTCATCTCCAATTCCCAATCAATATAACATATATGATATATATGGAGTCGCCCAATGTGTCAATTTTATATGTCAGACATCCGGATTGAGTGAGACAAGTGATGGCAAAAGTGGGTTCCTCCACAAATTATGGTTCTTTTAAGGTTATTTATCTATGGTCTTTATCATTTTACTGTTCCCATACAGTGCTTTGCATGCAGACTAGCCATCCTTCCATTAAATTTCTCATTTACTAATCATTTATTATTAATATTATCATTATTTTCAGTTATTTTCGATCCCTCTTCACACATAATATTGAATGTATATTTACATGTATGTCATAACTTATGAATCAAGTACATACTTCTCATTGCCAAAAAAATCTAGGCATTCATCGAGAAAAAATATTGTTGCGATATTTTTTATAACAAATATAATTTTTTAATATAACAAAAATATCATATATCATACAGCAACCATATTTTCAATTCGGCTAGGGTCAATTTCATAACTAATAATTAGTTATGAAAGTACTTATTTCGCATTCGATCAAAGTCAATTTCAAAACATCATCTACGAATTGATCGTAGCATATAAGTGCTAGCTAAATTTTATTGTGACTACATGCTTATATGACTTTTTTTCATACTGAATTATATTTCTTTTTTAAAAGTTTAAACTCATATATGTTATTTTATTTAACGTTCCTTGCATTAACCACGTGTAGTCATAGTCATTTCCTTTCAAACCTAGCACTAAGAAGAATTTTGTAAATTTATATATGATAATATTTATTTCGTATGATATGTTTAAATACATTGATATATATATAAACTAATTAAGTGTTCCTCTGTGACAATAGATACCTTTGATGTATTGAGATAACTGATACAGGATTATTAAAGCGTTTGATAAAATTTGCGGCTTGAGGATTAATATAAAAGTTATTGGACCTCTTTTACATTTTATTGGGGGAAAAAAAATAAGATCAAATTAATTATTCGTCAATTGTTAATTAAATTAAATTATCTTAATTCGTGAATATATTTTAGAATTTGTGTATCTTAAAGAATCTTATTAAGCTTAAGTAATCAAATATAATTGATTAATTAATTACACTACTTAACTTCTTATTCCTTGAAATAGTCAATTCAGGACTTCATTGCTTGAATCAAGATGAACAAGACCAATGTATATTCTGATCAAATCACATCAAATAACATGTTAATTTGTTAAAGACGATGACTTTTAATGTCAAACGTGTATAATAATCCATAATATCTTAGAAATGCTTTTCTATTTATAGCTTTGTCAAAGATCATATAAGACTTACTAATATTCTTTTAGAAAGAGAAAACACAAATTATATATTCTAAAATTCGTAATAGATATATATAAATTATTCCAATTTTCAACTTAATTACAGTGTCAAGTTTTGACATGTTTTGTTCCTCTTGACCAACCTTGCTTATATTATTTCCTTCGAATCTTAACTGTTACACACACATTATAATAATTATGTTTCTCTAATATAATTAAGCTCATAATTAAAAGCTTATACCTAAAAACTAACAAACAATCTTAAAGAACTTGAAAATAAATAGTAAGATGCAATTACATCAATGTAACATATTTTATATTTCCGAAAATATAGGTTATTTTATATATTAACTTTTCTGTGATTCAATGAACACTGTATAGGATGTGTACTTCAACAAAAAAAAATATATCAAAAAATAATAATTTCTTAGATTGTTCAAATCCATGTTCGGTAGAAATAAACACGGTGGTTACAGAGCTAATTTTTTTATTTTCCACAATTTTTAATTTTATATATATTTAATTTCCAACGAAGAATAATAGTATAGAAGTTAGGTAAGCGTTCATGTTCATATGGTTAATTTTTGACAGGAGCCGAACTTAATATTCTTAACAAAAACGTAGATGCAAAAATTAAATTTATTTATATTGCAAGGAAGCAACCAACATTATTTCAATTTTAATTTATTCATTATTTAAAAAAATAGAAAATGTATTATCAATGGGATAGCTTTCCTTGAGTTTGATTGTAAGAGCTTTTAATCCTCGTAATATTATTCAATTTGAATAATATTGCTATTCTTTAAAGAGTAGGTTCCGGTCAACAATTCCATGAAAATACCAATAAACCTTTTTTTTTTATAAATAAATACCAATAAACCTTCAAAACTATATAGTTTCTTGATAAATATTTAGTGAGAAATTAAAAGGGCATTATGTGGGTTGAGGTCTATGTGTGATTGCTTTATATAAAAGTAAAAATTGCAGTTAATATTTTATATAATAAAGATTAAATACAACTCCTTGAGTGAGATGAGAGATAAAGACTAAAGAGGACATGTCAGTCTGTCAGCTAGTGTTGTTTAATCACACCTACTATTCTTTAATAAAGATGTGTCCTTTATTTAATTAACAACCTTAAAACAATTTCCTCAAGGGTATAAAAGACATTTTAGTAATATCAGGAAGAAAAAGATATCAAATACTTCCGCAAGCCATAAAATTATTTTATCATATAAAGTGTACTTATTTTATTAAAAAATTCACATCCCACAATGATTTCATGTGAAACTATTTTTATATTTTCAGTCTTAAAAATTCCGTCCTTCGTTTCCAAGAAACCAAATTTGATTTACCCTTTAATTTTATATATGAAAATATCTATTTTTTTTCTCAAAACGAAATACAATCAAGACTTCTATATAATTGATAAAAATTTGCAATATAATAGAATATATTTTATATTTTGAGAAATTTCTCTTTTGCCAAATATTTAACCAACGTCACGCATGGTTTTTTTTCCCTCTCTTATTCTACTTTTATAATATTTGAATTTAGGTCTTTCTGAATTGAACCTTATCCCTAATATTTGATGCCTTCCCAGTATGAGTGATATAAATAAGTGCAAGAAATGCAAGTACTAGTATTTGATTGCTTCGAATTTAAATATAGGATGAATTACAAAAACCACCATTAAAGTTTAGTGTAATTACAAAAACTAATCAGGAAGTTTGACAAATTACAAAAACTACTTCTAACGAAGCAATGCCGTTAGCATTTAGCGAAAGTTGATAATGTCATCGTATAGATAAAAGATAAATTCCAATATTACCTTTGGAATTTACCCTTTGTCTACACAGTGACATCATCAACTTTCACTAAATCCTAAAAATATCGCTTCGCCAGAGATAATTCTTGCAATTTGCCAAACCTCATGTTTAGTTCTTATAAATACACCCAACCTCGGGTGATTTTTGTAATTCATCCAACATAAAATAATCAATATTTAACCATTTACCCACCCAAAAAAGGCCCTTCAATAATCTATCAAAGACCTAACATTAGTTCTAAGGGAGTTTCATGATTTTTTTATCATTATTTCAATTCCCACTTATAATATGTAAAACTGTTGTTTACCATCTAATAGTTTGAAAGATTTATCGACAATATAATAATTTGAAAGATTTATGAATTCATACTGTTGATTATTTAAAGTATTAATGTATCAATCAAATTTTAATTAAATATAATCGTTTCTTTGAAAATAAGCACAAGAGCAAATATGAAACATCAATAGGAAAAAAGTGCTAATTATTGAAAGCGTGTAGGCCATGTAACACCTTTGCTAGTTCCATAAACAGAGCTCACCACTTCTCTCTCTCTATCCCACGCATAGGAGGCACAACATGGCTTTAATCTTTTTAAAATTTATCATTAATATTAAAGAATACACATTAAAGTAATGAATGAAAAAACCTCCAAAGACAGAGAAATTAAACTAATCATGTGAGGGTCCAAATGGTACAAGTCCCATGTGACTTGATTAGGACAGCCATTAAAATATTAATTAGCCTTAACAGCAGCAACTTCAATGGATTAAAATATCATATGTTGGCATGCAAAGTAACGTGATAGATTAAGAAAAAAACATAACAGAATTATTAACTAACATCAATAAACTATATTATAATGCAGTCATTATTACAATAAGATAATCATCAAAAACTTATTGAGAGGGACAGAGTAGTCGCACAGATGCATGTACTAAATAGAATTTTTGGCCAACATATATCCTATTGTTTGAGACCCACAAGAAAAACCCGAAATCCCCGGGCAATAACAGGTTCCAAATAACATCATTTCACATAAAAATGTCTAAACAAGTATTTGATTATTTCAAGGATTATGTACACCATCGTTCCTTAACAAATTTTCTTGCATGATGACATGTTAGCATCTAACGCTTAGAAACAAAAGGAGAATTTATATATCAGATTCCACTTCCAAAGGAACAAAATCAATCAAGAACTGACAAATTTTGATTTTATTGAAGTATCTTTGCGTTCGAACGAATATGAAGAATATGGAGATCTCTGAAATGGAACTCAGGATGTAAGAGAAGGACAAGACTAAGGTACAAAATAGAGAACATCGAACAAAGAACCAGATAAACGGTAATATCTCAACGGAACTTGAGGGGTTTTAAGTTTTTTCGACAAATGTCGATGCTAAGTAATCGAAATCAATGAAAATGCTCATAATAATGTGCAATTTAGATCATATCTTTTGTCGACAGCTGAAAATGAAAGAAGCAGTTAAAGGGTTAAATTCTTTTGTTTTTTCCCATTCCTGGTTTTGCAATATTGTCCAGTGTATGGTTACAAACATAATTAGAACCCAGTGATGCTTTTCAGCAGAAAAGCAAGACAGCACCAAAAGAGTAAGATTTGATCCATGTTTAAAACAAGACATTGAATAAGATAACTATATTAGAACATTCCAGTACTAAAATGTGCCCGGTCGAACATTAGTGTAACGATAAATTCAGGCATGAATATTCATAAAGTTCAAGTTGTGGCATTAAAGTCACCTTCTTGAAAATGCACTAACTTTAGCATCTCCAAGCTGAAGCAGAGACAAGCTCCTTCCTTTGCCAGCAAAGAACAAGAGAAGACTGTCTCTTCTCAACCTGGAACCCTCGAACGGGAGTCCTCTTTACGACACATTCGGCTTGTGATTCCGTGAAATTGCTAAATGTTAATGGGGAAAAGCCAGATGACAAAAACAGAGCCCTCCAATGCTGAGTCTTTTCAGGAGAACGAAAACGGCCCATTACAATTTTTTCAAGTCCCGGTTGGACCAAGAACCTCTCAATCTTTTGCAGCGCATCCATATTCACATTAACAGCATCGAGAGACTCAAGTAGGTTCGAATACGATTGTAGGGCATGAATTATATGGTTGGCAAATGGAAGATCAGTCCGATCACATCCTCTGTCGACAGAAACAACAATTCTTGGCGACAACTGCTTGACGAATCGAAGCATCAAAGGCAAGGACAATTGATAATTTGCAACAGAGCCCACCGGGAGATTAACTGCAACTGCCTCATTCTCGGGTGCATGAAGAGGCAGAGACCATGAACCAGAATTCAGAGAATCAATGCTCATAACTTCAAACTCAAATGCAATATTGATTTCACTAGCAAACTGAATTAGGTTTTCACGTGTGAGACCGAGTTCTAGCTGATCATGAGTCGAAGGAGAGGCAAGTGCAGTGATTTTCAACGAAGGAGCACCCCCAGTCCGTGATGCAAGCTCCTGCATAAGAGAAGCCCATTGCCCACCATACCCAATATCAAAATCCACAATATGAATTCTATCAAATCCTTCTAAGACTTCAAGAAGGGCTTGATTGCAAGTAAAATTGGCAAACTGTATGAGAGGTGAGATCTCAGAGAAAGACTTGTAAGCACCAATCTTGAAAATGAGGCTAAAGGGTGATGTCGCCGTAGAGGGGTTCAAGCTGTTGTTGCTATTAGTTTGGAGGAGCAATCGTAATGCCTCCTTGCAATAGAAAGCAGCCCTATGAAAAGGCTTACCAATGGGAGAGAGCTGGTGATTGAGCCGCGCCAATATCTCTTGCGCGAGTACCGGGTTTCCCGTCTGGACCAGCTCTGCGGCCTTATATAGCTGGTCAACTATCGCCTGTTGTTGCTGATGGCAATGTCCTAATTCATCTCCACCGCCTATTTTCGGCTTCTGTCCTAACCCCATTGGCCTTTGTTGCAGATAATGAGGAAGCAACTGAAGCTGATGAGGAAAAGGATGCTGTTGGAGATGCAACTGCTGTCTTCCCATAAACAGTTCTGGCTGTCCAGTATCTGTGAAAGACCCTTTTGGGATCTGGCCGCCGGGCTCCAGCCCACCATCGACGGGCCCGCCGGGATTGTGCCTTTTAGCCTGAGGCGGCCCGAAAATGTTCTGGTCTTGCTGTTGTGTATATGACAAAGGAAAGAAGAATGAAGGATTCTGTGGGTGGTGAGCTTGGTGCTGGTTTATCAACACTTGCGAATTGAAAATGGGAGGCTTCATTTCTGCGGAAGAATCAAATGCAGGCTGATGATGAAAAGCTATGGGTCCGAGGTTGTTAGAAACTGAAGAAGAATGCATAATGTTCTGAGAGTTAGGGGAAAACTTAAAATTAGAGGGCAGGTTCGAAGATAGAGGATTTGAAACCAAACCAATTTTTTCACCGGCAGATCTGTTAATGTTCGGGAAGCTTGGGAGTGTTGACATGAAACTTGTAGTGCCAAATTGGTCCGCGCCAAAACCTTGATCCACTGCCCCAAATCCGCCATTAAACTCAAACTCCGACGCAGCGGACCCGCCGCCGCCGCTACCAATTTGGAGAACTTTATTCAGACTTCCCATTGCAGGGTCTTCGACATCCCCCATGATCCACCGGAGAATCGACTGTTCTTGGGTAGGAGACACGGCGACGGACTCCGACAGCACGCTCTCCCAATCTTCCATAGCAAATTTCTCCGGGTTTCCTCCGCTCCCTCCGCCACCGTTTCCGATCTCAAGAGATTGAGGAACGGGAAGAAGTTCGGAATCAGCTCCTCCGGCATTGGAGCTGGTGGCAGTAGTGGAGTCTTGCTGCCATTTGGGAGAAGGGTTTGTGTCCGAAACTGCCGCCACGCCGGCCGTGTCTGTAGAAGCAGCACCACCCCCACCACCGGTGCTTCCGCCGCCGCCGCCGTGAGATGAAGACAGGGTTGAGGAAGACGTAGGCCTGCTGGTAATTCTCGCAGAATCCAGGACAGACGTGGGCTCACAAAAACTATTATTATTCAAGAAGCAATTTTTCGTGAAAAAATAAGATGAAAGTGCTGCACTACTATCTGTAATAAAAGTCTTGTTTTTCACAACCAGCTCTAAGTCTAACTCCCCCTTCCCCTCAAAATCAAAGGGTAAGGGTATCCCCTTCATCTAAGAACAAAATCCACAAAGCCCGCAACTCTCTTTAATTCCCCCAGCTTAAAAACCCACCGAACAAAAATGGAGCAGATACAATATAAAGAACGATACAAAGAGTACTACTTCTAAAATGCTGAAAAATCAAGAATATATACAAGTATATACATGCATGTATGTATATACTCACAAGAGGACGAATTTCTGTTTTTGTTTTACAAGCTATCGATCTCTGTGAAAAATATTTTAGGGAACAATCAAGAAATCTTAAAGGTAGCTAACAAGAAAATGGGTGTTTGAGGAGAGAGGATGAAGTTTAATGAAAATGGTGGGTTTGAAGTATTGTTCTATTTTTCTCTCTTCTTTAGTCCATGAAGAAGTAGTACCCTGTCTGGCTTCTGTTTTCTGCCATGGATGCGTGCAACATAAAAAAGTGGTAAAGTGCCCCCCTTCATTCATCCTCTCTCTCTCTCTCTGTCTCTCTCTCTCTCTCGTCTATTGTTTTCTCTTTTTTTTTTCCTTTTTTTTTCTTTTTCTTTATTTTTATTTTTCTTTCCCCCTTTTTAGTTAATTTATGTGGCTTGTCTAGTTATCTTTCTTGCTAGGGTTTCTCTCCATTCGCCAAACACTCCACGTGCAAACGCCGCGCGTGTTTTCTATGATAGGGTGGTAATTTTTCTCGTTGGGACAAAAATTTATTGTGCTTCAACCTAAAATATTATATTCATGTAAACAATTAAATGATATAATTAATTAACTTTAAAAATATGTTTAAATTATAAATTAACTTGCATCATAATGAACAATCATTATATGTATTTTTTCTTTATAAGTAGTAAATTGTATTAACAAAACAAGCAAAAAGTCAATTCGTGGATAACCAACATTGCAAATACATTAATGGGAAAATCAATTGGATCACAAAAACTAATTCTATCTAATCTCGTAGCTCTAGTCGCCACCTTACATGCAACAATCTTAGCACTTCCTAGAAATAAACTTCATCTTCCATCTAGACCATTTAGCCCAATAAGCTTTAGTATCCAAGAGAAAAAATTTCACTATTTAGTTCAGAGTATCTCATTGTCTTATATATATGAAGTTACTTTGTATTTAATGATCAGGAGCTTTTTAATTAATCATAATTATTTTTCTTTAGATTGGATGTGTGATTTATGTAATTTATATTTATATTTAGTAATCATTTTTGTTTTGTAAAATATGTAACATAATACTCCTTAAAAAATTAAATTATTCAATTGAGTTACTTTCTAGAATGATTGAGCTATTGAATTAATTAGTGACATGTGATTTACTTATTCAAATCAATTGATAATGGCAATTGATTGTTATAGGAGACCAATGCATTAGTAGGCTACTAATTGAGTTATGATGATTATAAATGACTCTTAGATACAAAAGTTATGAATAGTTTATTCATTAATTACCCATCTAATTGAGGTTCAATAATTCTAATTCAATTTTAGGGATAATTTAATGCTGTTCAAAAATCTTAAGATAAAATTAGAAACCAACTTACATGCCTTTAGACCGTTTTTACATATATGGAAGGCATATGATTTTAACTTCTTATCCTAATAAAATTCAATACTTTTCAATGTGTTTCATTTTATAATTAACCTTTCAAATTGATCCTTAATTCCATTTTATCGTGAGTAACTTCGCATGGGTAGAATGATCATTTAAACATGATTTAGATGGTGTTTTGGTCAACTTTTATATACTTTTTGAAATATATAATAAAAAGTTTGAGATCTTATAAAGTTCATAAAGTAATTATTATTTTTCAAAATTTGGCCTATAAATTATCAAAATAAGATATGAAGATCTTATGTAACACTTTAAAGAAAATAAGATCTCCCAAGTCACTTTAAAATCTTAACAAATTACATAATTTTAACCATATTAATCATAAAATATTATTACTCGCACTTTGTTGGGCTTTAAAATTTTGTTTTATCTTAAAGCACTTGAAATTAAAAATAAGATCTAAATTTGAAAAAATATTTTCTAAATAAATTTAGCCATAAACTCATCAAATTAAAATTTACAAAAGTGTTCTTTTATTTATTTATAATATAATGAGCCAAAATTAAGTATGGTTATGTTTTTCACAAGGAGTTTGATGACACGCGAGCCATAAGAGCGTTGAGGAAGGGAAATGAAGGGCTTTCCGTCCGTAGTTTTCTACAGGGACCAACAATACAGCGGGGGGATGAACTGGCAGAAATGGCGTCCTTTACCTCCCAAAACTACCCCTCACTTCCGCCAGCATAAACACGTTGCCTCGCATATCAATGTTGGGGTACTTTAGTACTTTAAGCACAGCAGCTTCTGCTGTCCTGGTTTTCGAAACTGAATCTGACGACACGAGATAATGAAAAAAGGCTTTTGTTTTTGTTTCGGGCTGAGTTTTGAAAATATCGAGACCAGATCAACGGACGGGATCTCTTGAGATCGACGGAGGAGATTATTCCTTGTTTTTTATATTGGTTTAAGGTTCTGTTTGGTTGTGGTTATTAAATAACGGTTAAATGAGTTTGGGTCGAGTATGACGAAGTTTATGAACCAACGGGTTTTAATTGTTTCACTGTCCCTTTCTATTCGCAGAGAGGAAAAAATAAAGTGAAAGTCGGAGATTGACAACAAAAGGTAGTAAAGTACTGCTGGCTTGTGGTAATTGAGGGCTCTTTAGTCAATTCGTAGGAGTTGATTGTCTGTGGTTTAATGGCATTTTAGTACTTTTTGTCAAGGGCATGATAGACATAGCATAAATGGATATCCCTTTTTTTTTGCATAGCGGATGGCATGTTATATAGTTACAATTCACCCCACTCACAATATAACTATTGTGTTTTAGTGTCACAAATATACATGGGAAAGATTATTCTATTTATAATAGAGCTTGAGATTGTTAAAGAGTAATTATTTCATAGGACGAGATCTTCTATTTTAAATTGTGTTTCGTCTCCTATCCCATCCCTTATTTGATATATTTTTTAATGTAATGATCATTATGGGAAAGAAGGCAGAAATTCGGATTAGAGAGGGTGAGGTTGGACTTTTACAATTTAAATATTTTTCTATTTATTTTATCATGTATATAAAAATATGAATGTTAAAATTTCGAGGAAAGGAGCGATATTTGTAATTTTAGGGACAACAAAATTATAATATTATTCAAACTTATATATAAAAATAGGAATTTCAAATTTTGAGGAGAGACAGTCTTCCGTTATCCATATATTCCCTGTCTTTGGATCAATAGATGATCTTATTTGATAAAAAATATTAAAAAAATTGTTATTTCTTTATCTCTTCTCTCCCACATACATGTTATGCTTTCTTTCTTTTTTATGCTTTTTTTTCTATTATATTTACTCCAATTTACTCCTGTTGTTTTTTTCTCTTTTTCAATTATGTTAATTTTACCATAAACCCAAATAAATATATTTCTAAAGATAATATTTGAGAAAAATATTGCAATTCAAATCAAATAAATACTTTTGATTTAATATATATTAAAAATTAAAGCAAACATTCGAATGTGTCACCACCATTGACATATATAATATTGTGGATGATTATTTATTAATACGAGTATAGTTATCACATATGCAGTCTAAAACAATTTCAATGTATAATATCGATTATAAAATCTATAATGTATATGGAAATTTTATTAAATATATAAACAAGAACTTTGTTGAAGTATGTACATTATCAGTACACTCATTATGTTGACTCATAAAATTAAAGGCTTGTCTAGAAAATGTGGAATGCGAAATTGCCATATGGTATTTATGACAAGTATTTAATTCTTAGAATAAGGTAAGTACTTGTGGACCACTAATTGAATTAAAATGCTTAATAACTACATGGTACATATATAGTATTGCAATTTCCTCATCTTTTAGAAAGCCACCAATATGTAAGTGGAGGTTTCATGACATCATTTGACCTATTGGTACAATGTTACAAAAAGTTATTATATGCAAGTTTGTATTTGGTTCATGAATTTTATGATGTTCATGTTTTGTGTGATTTATATTTTGCCAAGTGCCACATAGTTTTCCCCCCTGATATTTTGGGCCCCAAGGAAAATGTTGCCAAGTTCATTGCACTATATTTGCATTTCTGTGGATCACGCCATGTTATTCATCGACAGTGGTCCGATTTGGCTTATTATTGACTTGGCCTTGTAGGTCTGAATTTGGATCTGATTCTAGCTCAACCAAAATAGGTTTGATATATCCTATATATATATATATATTATTTATAAGTTAAAGATTTTCTTTTTGGAAAAAAATTCAAATTTTGAGTACTAAAAATTAAGCACTAGTGCAATTGCAAATTGCAATACTATGATCTCCTTTCTTTCTTTTTTTCTTTTTTTTTTTAAGAGAAGCTATTATGTTTAATCATATATCCATTCATAATATGAATACATTTTAAGATCAAATATATGAACTAAATAACAATTTAAGTAATCTAAACTATTATTCAATAAACAAATAACTATCATACGGTAGACAAATAGCCACATGCTATCAGTGGGACTCTACATTCACTATGGAATAATGGAGGCAGTGCCACTATATCTAAAGCTTGTTGGCTTGTGATCTCCTTTCCACACACACATATATATATATACACACACACATATAGAATAAAAATAAAAATGTAGGGGAGTGATAATAATTATTGCGCTCCAAATGTAGAAGAACAGGAGATCATGCATTTTCTAATTATATACGAACGAGTAAATTTATTTATTTATTTAGTTTGTTAGTAGAAAAAACTTTTGTATAAAGAATAATTTTTTGGGACGATTTACATATTATATAGATTTAGTAGGAATATTTATGGGTCAACCGGAAATTCTTGTTTTTACTTTTGTCCGGAATGGATTTTTTTTTTTTAATCTATTTTTCAGGTTTTCTTTTTTTTAAAGACTAGCATTGAAATGCTTTCTTGGTGACATGATTTTTTTTTTTTTTTGGGTCAAGTAATTTTTTTTGGTCGATTCAGTTTCCATATACGTTCGACATGTATTTGGTGCAATTTAAGTTATGTCGCAGCAAGTTTTAGCGAAAAAAACATTTCGTGGTGGTTGGATTCCCTTAGTTGAAGTAGCCACATCAATTTATCCGAACAAGCCTTTTTCATTTAAAAAAAAAAAAGAAAAAAGATGTAGTTTATGATTACATATTTTAAATATTTGTCAAATTCAATTTATTATTATTAGCTCTTATTAGAAAATAAATCTTATTTAACACTTGAAATCTTTTTAAATTTTTCTTAGAAATTTTTACGAGTTCTTCAAACTCTTCAAAATTTATTACCAGTTGTGATCAAACCCTAATTAGACAAAATTATTGGATTCGCCACCATTATAGGGGATGTTTGAATGTTTGCATAACATGTTTCCAAGAACAATATATGCTCATCGGAACAGATATCAAATATATTTTGTAAAGTCCATATTTGACTTCTTTGAATAATCTCATTGGTTTTGCTGATAATATATAATTATATTGTTATAAATTAATTAAACACAACTTAATTCTTGCATCGATTTTGATGTTTTAGGACCAAAAAAAATTGAAAGACCCAATGAACCGCATACTTACTGTGGAAAGCGAAAAAGGATCGACCAAAAGAATGAAAAAGAGTCTTGAAAAGCCAAAATCTTCAAATTTTAGGTTGTCTGGATCTTCATGCAAAAGCTATTTCCCCATCCTAACCATGTAGCCAACCATATTGTACTGCAAGAAATTAAAGTACTGTGTTATGCCTTAATCACCAAAGTTTATGCACTAATTAGGGATAAGTGGGGTCAATTAATAATAAGCTTCCAAACATACAAACGCATGAATTATAGATTTAAATTTCACAAAGTGCCCATTGCCCAACTCAAAAATAAAATAAAATAAAATAAATGAAATTTCACAAAGTGCAATAAAGATGAAAATTACTCTAACACTTTCTTAAGGTTTGATCTAATTATGATAATCCTTGTTGTGGTTTAATTGGAAATTAGAATAAGATCCCCATCTAATTAGTTTGGCTGAGGGGAATTAATGTGGTATATTTATTTGGGAAATTAAGAAAACATCCCCTTGTGTACGTGGGGGTGTTATGTAATTTCTCATATTATACAAGTGTTATTGTAATTTTTAGAACACAACTAATAATTTTTAAATTTTTCGTCAGTTGAACCAATGATATTGCATATTTATTGTAATTTATCAAAGTACTATAAGAAATATTATTTGAATTCGGTCAAATTTTAGTGGGTGTTGAGATATATAATTATCCCTATAATCTATTTAATTGTATGCACATGTGACATTAGCTTTAATTGCAATTATTGCCTTGTAAGAAAGGCTGAAAAGATAAGAATCCATTTCCAAATTATTTTTTTAAATATCAATATGATAGTTAAAATCAATATTTTTGAGAGTAAAGCAGTTACATTCAATCATTATATTAATATTATTACATTATAATTACATTAATATCATTACATTAACACGTTTTAAAAAATCAAATATATGAACTGAATAAGACAAATTCACTAAACTTGACACATAATATCTTGCAATTGACAAGGATCCACATACTACTAATGGAATTCGAACTTACAGCTCTATTATGGAAATGGGGGTAGTGCCACTTCATCCAAAGGATGGCAACAAATCAATTTAATTGCTTAGTTTTGCAATCATGAATTTATCCCTTGATTAATTAGCATTAATTCCAAATATATCTCTTAATTAATTGGCATTTCCCAATAACCTTATTATGACCCTTCCATTGTAAACTCGTCCTCCACATGTATAAAAGATCATTAATAAATCTTAATGCAGCATTAAGATGCTAGACCCATTAAAAAAATATCAAGAGGGTAAAATATTAATGAAGAAAATCAAGGGGCATTAGGTAGGCATTAGCACAAAGCATATATATACAAAGGGAGTTTGTTCTATTGTCCAGACAAGGTTGAAAATTGTGGGTGTTTTGTGGGAAAGAAAAGAGGACATGCTTAGGTTTCAAAACAATACTTTAGTAAAACCATGATTTGGATTTGCCTGAAACAAATTAAACCTTTTAATTTTTTTATTTCCTTCCTCCATGTGATGCCTTACAAATTTCTTCCTTGAATGAAGTGGAAAGTGTATCCAACCCAACTTCTCTTCTCTTGCCCCCCAATTCACAATCCTTTTGTCTTTTTTTAAATACAGACACAAAGAGTGAGACATACAAAATTTCTTTTCTCTAATGGCTAAAAAGGATGATTGCATGTTCTTTACTCTCTCATCAAGCAAATACATGTATTAATTATTCAAGAAATTAAAAACCTCTTTCTCAACAAGTTAGGAAACCCCAAAATGATGACCTTTTATTACATAATAATTTTTTAACAACTGGTTTTTTGTTTTGTTTGAGTCCTCTCCCTATGATTAGGGGACACTACAAAGGCCAGCTAAGCGGGCGGCTCCCTACCGGCTTACCACCACCTTATGAGGGTAAGATGGGATTGAATTAAGAATTTTAAGGAGAATATATTAAGTTATTAACATTTAACATATGCCTGCACATGTATATGACTATCTATAACATATATATATAATGTCCCACATATAAAACAATAGAGAATCTTTCTTTTTTTTTTTTTTGATTGGTAAACAATCGAGAATCTTGAAACAATTCATAAGTAGCAAGTAGTTATAATCAGTTATTCATCAATATGTCTTTTCATAGAGACTTAACAGCACGAGATATAGTTTTACTAGTAACCATTCGTAGTGGGGTTTATTTTGAAAAGGACACGAGTTGGCTAGTTAGAGAAAAAAAATCTTGGTATATCAATTGTATCAAATCTCCCAATTCTTCTAAAGTGAAATAGTACTAGGTTTCATTGTAGCCTCCGGGGTCTTGTAGCTTATAAAGAAGTATATGACCATCTCTTCCCATCATATACATCAATAATAATAGCCTACATTCATGGTCAATTAGAGGCTCAATTTTCGGAAAAACGTCTCAAAAATGAGAAAAAAGAAAAATCTCTAGCATATTGATTATCTCAAGTCCTCAAATTCTTAGAACGTGAACTAAATATTGTCACTACATATATACATATACATATATATATCATCAGGACAAATATACAAGTCAACAAAAATATATGCAGAACAAGAAAAAGATAAAAACATAATAATTAGAAGTTGAATTAGACAAGCCAAGTTGATATGTAATAAGACAAGACAAAAACAAATCTTGCAAGTTCGGTGACCGCCGCATCAATCAAGATCACGGGATCGATCAATAGTAACTACTATGAAATAAGATATCAAAAGTAAAAGAAATAAAATTGTAGCTAGGATCTATACAAATTCACATAGATTTTCAATACAAATATTATAGGTTTTGACATTTTTCATGCAATGCATGTATTTGGACATAAATGGGCGGTCCGCATTATTAATATTCAATCTCAATCTTGATTGAGATTTGGTTCTTACCATATACTTTGCATGATATGTTATGTTGTCTAATTTAAAGTACCAAAACTTATTGAAGATCCAACAAAGTAATTGAAGTTGAAGATAGAATAATTTTGTGATATTTAAGATGACATAGCGTTTCAAAGGTTGAAAGGGCAAAAATATATTGCTGTATCTAAAAAAATTATATTTTCATTTGCTCATCATATGATGATTGATGCATATTATTTATTCACATAAATAATTTGATTGAGCGTGAGGGGGGTTTCGCCATAGATATGAATTAACTTCGAATGAAATTTGGAACAAAGTTTTTGCTTGTCAAAATATTTATAGCAGGTAAAAAGTAGATATTTTATGACATGAATTCTTTCAGATGTGAGTGATGATTGCACGTATATAAGCATTATAGGACCAAATAGTTATCCCATTACTGTATAGGTGCATGAAATATAGAGTCGAATCATTTAATCCTTGAACTAATTTATCGAATTAATAATGTTTTAATTTATCAAAAAAAAAAAAGAATTAATAATGTTTTAATATTTCTGAAGTTCCAATTTTTAGTATTCTTGTATTACTATGCTTATTAAATCAAATTGAAAAATACTTGATTTAACTAGAACTGCTATAAAAAAAAAAAAAAAGAATTAGGTTATCGACTAGTTGACAAGACCGATGACATATGGTTTTCGGTATGGGCCGACCAACCAAGAATGGCCCAGCATTTACATCCTCAAACATTTACAAATCTTTTGGTTTGGCCCAAAACTGGCATCTGAAAAATAAATTGGTTTGGCTCAAATTGGCGTGAAGTTTCATAATTCACCAGCATACCCCCATTTCTTTTTCATTGTTCAGTATCATGGAGAGTGGCCTTGTGGGGGCGGGGTTTCGGGTTCAAAAGTTTAATGGTTTCGGACTGGGGTGAAACCCGACCCGTCTAAAGTCAACACCAAATGGACCAAGCGTCTCTCACAGTTACACCTACCCGCAGATTCACACGCAATGCTCCGCAGGAAAATTCCTCGAATAGTGTAGCTACTTCGAGACCCCGAATCGAATATGGCCGTCGACTCTGACGACTAATTTGGAGGATTGAGGAATTTGGCCTGGAGTTTTCCTGTGGTGAGATCGGGTAGAAGTTACATTACCGAACTCTAAGTTAGTTCTTGCTGAAGGTGAATTAGCTTATCTAAAGCAGGTAAATTTCTTAGGGTTTACCGAGCTCATTTTTTTGGTATAGTTTAACTGGTTTGCGGTCCTCGGGCGGTATTTGTAGCTGCATTTCCATTTTTGTCTCTCTATACATATGTATGCATATGTATGTGGGTATACACACATATATATACATATATATCTCTATTTCTTCGTTATTTTTCCTCGCAGAAGATAGTTATGAGAATTTACTCTGGCGGCTTGGGAAATTTTGAGTTGTTACTGATGAATATTATTGTTATTTATTTGATGTTGTTTGTCATTGGATCTTATTAAACCGATGATTTGAAGACAGCCATATAGGATTGTCCTCCTAGTGTTGGTTTCTTTTCTATGAATGAAATGTTGCGACGCCATATTGGAATTGAGCAGAGAGGAGAGAATGTTATTGGAGGTTTAAACTTTGAAACTGTTGTTTGATCTACTAGCTTTAGTATGAGTGGGAGATGATTAGTGTGGGTGAATATATGTGGCACTTTGAGCTAGTTGTTTATGAAGTGCAGCATCTTTTAATTTGACAATTTTCTCTTTGGTGATCAAGAGAGGTCCGTTCCTGGATAAACTCGTATGTTTTTATTGAGAATATATGGAATGGTAAAGCTGTGAGATTATTTGGAAAAATTTGGGTGGGAAAGGAAAAAGAGACTCACTCAAGGTAAAACTCTTCCCTGTTATATTGTTTTAACTACAAAAGAATTGTGATAACTTATTAAAACCTTCTCTATCTTTCATTTTCTGAGAGGGAGGGGAATTCTATACTTGTAAGAAGAACTAAACAACACAAGATCCTGGACCACTTGGCTTGCCCCTTGTATCTTTGGTCATGTTAGTTGTTGCTTACTTCTGTCCAGTTGATTTTCTTTTAAGAAAATGCATGAAGAATATTTACTTACCTATTCTATTCTTCTATACAGAAAGTCCAATACTATGTTCTGCAAGTGGCATTGCTTCTCTCATATATTGAGTTTTAATATTATTTTTATTTGGTTTCTCTGGTGCTCGATAGCTTTGTCCAGTGAGCATAGCAAGTCGAAGAGAATTGGGCACACTAAAGATGTGCCAAGATTCCCGGGACTACTCAGAGCATTCCTGAAATCTGGACCGACGAAGATCTTATCTGGATTAGTTTATTAGGTGAAGAAGCCATCCAGCTTCATAGTGAGCAGCATGGCCGAGCAACTTCTGAAAGCTAGCAAGAAAGCATCAAAGGCTCATGAAGTCAAGAGGGCATCTTCAAGTCCTAAGGATCAGCCTCAGCAGTCGAAGAAACAACAAAGGAAGGGAGAAAACCCTGTTCGAATACCACCTAGTCCAGAGCCATGTGTTGACTTCAAATGTTCTAATTCATGGATCTGTAAAAATTCTGCATGTAGAGCTAGTCTTTCAATAGATGATACATTTTGCAAGAGGTGCTCTTGCTGCATTTGCCACTTATTTGATGACAACAAGGACCCAAGTCTTTGGTTGGAATGCACATCTGAATCTAGTGGGGGAGATGCATGTGGCTTATCTTGCCACATTGAATGTGCCCTCCAGCATGGTAAAGTGGGGGTGGTTGACCTTGGGCTGTTAATGAAGTTGGATGGGAGCTATTGTTGTGCTTCTTGTGGCAAAGTTTCAGGGATACTTAGGTAATTTGTTTACCTTTGCCATGGTTCTCACATTGGCTGCCTTCCTCGCTCTAGTCCTTTTGGGTTGGCGCCTTATGCATATATAGTCTCACTTCTGTAGTTATATTTACCTGTCAATAGAAATTTAAATCAATAAACTTAATGGTAGGAAGTGTATGTTATACGTACATGCATATACATAAATCTTGTGCTAGTTATTACTTTTAGTATGACCGGCGGTAAGTTCCATCGAATTCAAACTTAAACAGTTAAATAAGATTTAGACAACGAAGAGTGATCAATTATGAAATTTGAACTGAGGCCTTTTGGTTTTCTAACATGATACTTATCTTTGACAGATGCTGGAAGAAGCAGTTAATTATAGCTAAGGATGCTCGCCGTGTTGACGTCTTATGTCATCGGATATTCTTGGGTTACAGGCTCCTGGATGGGACTTCCAGATTTAGTGAACTTCATGAATTTGTTAGAGATGCCAAAGCCAAGTTAGAAACAGAAGTTGGTCCTGTCAATGGAGTTTCAGCCAGGATGGCTAGGGGCATTGTCAGCAGGCTCTCTGTAGCAGCTGATGTGCAGAGACTCTGCTCTCTTGCAGTTGAAAAAGCTGATGAATTGATGGCCTCAAAGTCCACTGCAACCATTAATTTCATTGGTATCACCATGCTATTTTTGGTATTTTTGTGATTGATATTATGTTGTCGTGTGCTAATTTGATTGTTTCCCCTTGACAGAGGGTTCACTTCCGGCAGCTTGCAAATTCGTGTTTGAGGAAGTGACTTGTTCTTCAGTTGTAATTCTATTGATTGAATTATCTAGTACACAGAACGATGATATTAAGGGATACAAACTCTGGTATTGCAAAACTAGAGAAGAGATTTACTCCAAAGAGCCTGTTTGTGTCTTTCCAAGGGATCAGAGGAGGATTTGGATATCCAATCTGCAGCCATGCACAGAATACTCCTTCCGTATATTATCTTATACTGACACTGGTGACTTCGGACATTCTGAAGCCAAGTGCTTCACAAAGAGCGTAGAACTAATTCACAGGAACTTGAATTCTACTGCTGGAAGTCCTGAAAAGGCGAATTCACATAATGGAAGGAGCTCTAGTTCCAAAAGACAGCACAGCACTGCAACAGACATAGAATCAGACTCCGGATTTAAGGTCCGAGACCTTGGAAAAATCTTAAGGCTAGCTTGGATTCAAGAACAAGGCTATTTTGAGTCATTCTGTGTTACGGATATTGATAAATGCTTTGGTGCTCATGATGTAGTCGAGCTAGAAACTCAGGAAGTAAGGATGCCCTCCGTTTCACGTCAGCTTGACTTAAATGTTGCGTCCGTGCCTGATCTAAACGAGGAGTTCACTCCTCCCGTTGAGTCATCTAGAGATGAAGATAATGGATGCACTCTGGGGCAAGCCGTTGAGGCAGATGATGCCTTTTCTCACGACATCAATAGGAAACCTGGGGACACGCTGGCTATTGACTATGAGGTGGCTGCTTGCCAGAAGAGGAGGCACAGCACCAATAGGGAAATACAAGACTCTGATAGCACTTTGACAAATGGATCCCCATTCCAGAGTGAGTTATGCTTGGACGAGAACTTTGAATACTGCGTAAAGATCATCCGTTGGCTGGAATGTGAGGGTCATATTAAGAAGGATTTTAGATTGAAGTTACTGACATGGTTCAGTCTAAGATCTACAGACCAGGAACGAAGAGTGGTCAATACTTTTATTCAAGCTCTAATCGACGATCCAAGTAGTTTGGCAGGACAGTTGGTTGACTCATTTTCAGATATCATATCCAACAAGAGACCACGAAACGGTTTCTGTAGTGACTTTTGGCATTGAAACTTACAGGCTTGTTGGAAGAGAATACTTCTAGTAAACTCAAGATTCTGATCCATGTGATATAGATTATTGCTGGTCATCATGTTGGTTCTTTGTACAGGCATTGTTTTCCTAGGAATCTCAAGTACACTGCATGAAGATTGCTCCTGATTTCTATCACTAGGTCAGCCCATTGTTTAAGGAGAGATCTCACGCATTGTGGGATCATTTTTCATTATTGAAGACTCTAATTTACATTTTGTGTAGTGAAAATTTAAGCTAGATTCCATTACTCCTGGAAGTTTGAGATGCATGATTTTGGCTTTAGACCTTTTGTATTTCGCATACTTGTTAATCTCTATTCTTCTAGGAACATCGATGCTAATTGCTAAGCTTTGATTCGATGGCTTGTGAATTGTTCTGCATCATTTTTTCCAGATTAATTTAGCTATCCGTACTTTGTTTATCTGATGAAGGCTCCAATTATTATTTGAAGTGATGGTAAAAAATATTGGGATTGACTAATTACGTTGACAGTAACATAATGTGGAAATACACAATCGTGAAATATAGCTAGAAAAAAGAATGCATTAAATTCCTAGAAAAATTATGTTTTATGCCGAATAGCACTTGTGGACGAAAGCGCAGTAATAATCCAGATTGTTGTGTCAGAATTTGCAGATTGGATTCTTTATTTAGATTTTTGGCCTTCCATACCGAGCCATCTCAACATTGCAAACTTTTGTCACTATTTCGAACTTTTATCACCATAAATTTCAATTATACTTGTACAATTCTTCATATCATACAGAATGAACGTACTAAAAAATCAATGATATCATATAGAGTGGGATAGCAAGTCCTCCTAAGAACAGAAAAGGACACAGCCAGGAGTAGAAAATCATAGATTTATTAACCTTATAGTTTCAAAAAAATTAAATAAATAAAAAATAAAAATAAAAGAAAAGAAAAGAAAAGAAAAGGAAAAAAAAAAAAAGAGTGGCGTGGGGACAGGGGTGGATTGGGGTACCAAGAATGCTGGTGTTTAACAAGACAGAGAAGTTTTGAGTGGGATCATCTCACAAATCCCAGAGCCACCTCGGTGCCCTTTGCTGCCCCGCCGTCGCTCTATTCCACCGCCAATCTCTACATATATATATACACACACACATGTGTGTGTGTGTGAATATATATTTGTGTGGATACATGCAATATGGACCGAGAACCAATCTTAAGTTGACAAATATACTTTGTTTTTTGATAATAAAATGTATTCCTTTTGATTTGTGTTGATCGATGAAATATATATAGGTTTGTAAATGAGGTTGGATTCATTCAGTCTATCACGAGTTCTATAGTACCTGTGCGAAGTTAGATATTTAACTATTGGGGTGAGCTTTTGCAAATGGCTAGATGCCGGTAGAGGTTTGAAATTATTTTATTTTCTTTGCAATTATTATTAACGATTCTTGTAATTATAAAATATTGTTGCGGAAAGATTAACGTGGGGGTATTTAAAGACAATGCATCAAAACAAATAAATGTTGGGGAGAAGGGTTGTAATTGGGGCCATTAGCACTTAACATAAAGCTGTTTATTTTGAACTCTGACATTAGTTGTGTATGCATTTACGATTTTTCGCATCTTATCCAATTATTGCTGGAATGAGAAAATTAACTAAAAGTACTGATGTGACAGGCTAGTTGATTGTGAATACTAATAATTCTATACTATTACTTTATAGTTTCATAATCATAATTCATATATGCACGTACACATATCAGTTTTAGATGCATTTACATATTGAGTGTGTAGTTTACTAAATGTTAATATATATGATGAAAATATTAACTCAACTAACATATGTAAATTGCTGTCTTGCATTGCCATCGAACAAGTGAAAAGGCACACCCACGTGGCAAGTTGAGTCGCATGGGCTAGTGCCACGTGGCACTTCAGACCGTTATTGGTGGTTAGGGCACTCACCTATGTCCCTTACAAGAGCTACAAAAAAGGTTACGCCATGCAGCACTGTCTCTTCTCATTGTCTTCGCTAGCTCTTAATTTCCATTCCAAAATTCTTCTCAGACATCATAAACATATATACATATATACATAGTTCATGTAAGATTATTTCACTAATTCTCATTCATACCTTATATGTTTCAACAGTTAAAAAGAAAAATATATATCAATGAAATTAAATGTTAGCAAATTCTTATATACATCAAATTTATATTATAAGATCGTAAATAAGATGTCTAATCAAAGTTAAAATCAAAATTTGGCTGCTTGCTGATCTTATAACTCGATAAACTTCCACAAATTAAGTTCCCAAAATTGCTGCTGTTGTTCGATATGGAACTCTATTTATTTATGTTAAAAAAAGATTTCAATTTTATGTCAAAGGACTCCCGTAAAAAAAAAGGAGCAGAAATTAAAACTTAACTATCGTTCACAAAGGTTGCATACTGAAAGCATAAAAACTTTGACTTGCTAATTAATTTAATTAATGATCATTCATGTTTTCCTTATCTGTCATCCATATATATATAGGTGTAATTCAGGGGAACATTAACAATGGCCTAAGTGTTTCATAATCTCAAAAAGGCTTTTAACTTTTTACATTTACTTGGATTAAGATATTACATTAAGGTAGATTTTCAACGTAACATGCATGGTGGGGGCAAAAGCTATAACTAAAAACCAGGAGCGACATGCCATTTTTACACAGAGACAAGAAAATAAGGGTTCCTCGGTGGACACAAAACTAGACAGGCTCTTTCTTTCTTGTTAGAGTGTTTCTCTTGTTCTTTTACTTTCTACTATACTATAATATTTATTTGTATTAATTAAATACATTCTTTTTGAAATAAAGCATAAAAATGAAACAAAAACTCTTTTTTGGACTCATTCAAAATTTCCTCATATAATGTTTATATTTTTGTGCGTCTTCTTTTATTTTATTTTATTTTTTGGTCTTAAGTGATGATGTGAAAGAGACATAAAGGAGGCCACCCATATCTATATTGTCCATCTTTCTTCTCTTAACCCATACAACTGCATGTTCTAAGAAGAAACCAATTAAAGCCCTCCAAAATCTGCATTCAATGCCCCTTTCTTTCATCTTTTTGGTACACACATAAGAAATCTTGAATATACAGAGCACTTGAATTTTATCTAACTCTTCTGTTGCAATTTATTGCAGTTCGTGGACATCTTTAATTAATTTGTTGCTCCAAATGTCAGTCATTTCCGCTTTTGTACTAGTTCTTCTATGTTTTTCTTTCCATGCATGTAATTCCCGGAGTTTCGGAGTTGTCCACAAGGGGACGACAGCGGATGAATTTTACCACTCAGTCAGCATTAATAAGGTTTGCTCTAGTTCCTAACGATTTGAATCATCTATTTCAAAATATGTTTAATTCATATCTTATTCTGTATTATTTTTTTTAAAAAAAAAAAAAAATACTTGAATCTTGGATGTCATTTTTTCATCAAATAGAATAGGAGATGTAACAAATTTGAAACAAATGATCCAAAACGATGTACTATCTAATAATTAAGTTCTATTGTGCCTGTGTGTATATTCTTTTCAATAAGTATCATAAACGGAAGTATTATTAGCTCAAAACTGACCCAGACTTGGGACTTCTTGTAGAAAAATGAGGAGTTGAATTCAGCTAGGGTTTCATCAATACCAAATGCCTTCAAAGATGCAAAAGAGGAAGCCATGTTTGAGGAAAAGAAGGTGATTAATAATGAAACCAATGAGCAAAAGGGGGCAAAATCAGTTTCAGGTACAACAAAGACTGAGTCTGTTTCTTGGAGGGTGCCCCACAAGAAGAGAGGAGCGAAAGAACCAGGGTTTAACTTGGATTACTTGCCCCCCAAAACCCATCCTCCTGTCCACAATTAATGCAACCAATTCTGATTTTCTTGATCAATTTGTCCTACCATCAGTTGCTGACGGAAAGTTGTCTGATCAAGAAGTGGGAAGTACCGAGTACGTTCGCCATACCACATTCTTGATTGCTATATGAATCAAGTAAGATGTAAGATGTCACTAGGTCTAAAACAATTTTCACGTACTAAGAATATATACAAGAAACATGATCAATGATCATGCATGCCTACTAATGTATATTGGAGAATGTTATTTTGAAGAAATTTTATATTCTACCTTAATGAAGCTTAATTTTTGTTCTAGTTTTTTCTTCTTTGACCTTCTTCTCTTACACTTTCCATACAAATCTTAATGTATAAAGAAGACGTCATGCATACATTAATTGTAGATGTTAATACCAATCATATATATATGGTGTCCGTTTATAGGGTCCACCATCAAATCACATATATGACACGATACTTGGCCAATAGGTTCCTCTATTTCAAAATATTAATGTATATTTTTTTTTCCTGTTTCCTGTAGTAAATTTTTCCCTAAAAATATGTAGGATTTTGGGTTCCATGCACTTAGCATGCATTCGTGCAATGAAATAGGAGATGAAACACGACTTGGATTAGAGGGTTGGAACTTGGAAGTGATCACTTGGTGTCCAAACTCTAAGTGTATGTTGATGAAAGTCCTCCATAGTCAATATTTCTTTTTATTGAAGTGTTAATATTTCTTTTTAAGTCTTCATTTACTGGATATGTATGCATATGAACTTTAATTTCTTCAACAACTAAATAGCACATCTTCATCATTACATTGCCCTTGTACGGAAGAAACAACCTTGAAAGTCCATTTACATCTTAAACGATTTAGACTTCCGAATTAAGGAAGAGGAAGAACAAGAAGTACAAAAATATAGGCAGTTTTTCCTACTATAATTCTTTGCTTTTACATAAAGTTTTAATCAGAATCTTGTTCTTAATTACCAAATGAATTGAAGTGCTGTGATCATGAATCTCTGAATATCTTTGTCTCGTACCACAAAAAAGAAAATAGAAAAAGAAATGTCTTCTAATTAATATTTTCAGATGAGGTAGTTGGTTCTTCATAAATAAGAAAAAGATTTTTTTTAAAAAAAAAAAAGGAAAAAGGAAAGAATAAAAAAGCTTCTATTCTATAAGTGAGTCTGTGGATTCTTCCTCTTCCGTTGATGGCAGTTAAGGTTCGGAAGTTGATCGGTCCCACCAGCCACATGATCGTTGGAATTTTTTGTTGCCCGCATTTAATCCTCTTTGTTTTTACTTTTTGACAGATAATTCTCTTGTTGTCTGCTAGATGTTCTGTATATGCAGAAATAATAATTTTCAGTTAGATAAAATATATTTTTTTATGTAATTATTCAAATTTAAAATTATATTTTTATAATATAAAAATAGATGAAAAAAATCGCGTTTGCATATATATTGATAGCATTGTAAAAATCAATCTTGCATCAATAAAAACAAGACACAAGATGCAGCAATCCAATGCAATGCAATGCTTGTAAAAGAAAGCAGCCCTTTTAATGTAAAATAATAAGATAAAATCACCCTATTTTGAGATCCCAAAAAATTGTTTGTGATTGAGTAAGATAAGTATGATCACCAATTAGAATGATTGTTCTCTTTGTCAACAAATTTTTTTATCATTGAAAAAGAAAGTACAAAAAATAACTTGCAGTTTAGATTCATTTCTAGCTGTGAAAGTATGCCTGAAATTCTTTTCTGTTTTATCACGCCTAAGTAAAAGGTGTTTTTCTCTTTCTTGTTGCTCGTTCATCTTCTTGGGGTATAAACTGTTGTTCATGAACAAAATCAAACAAAGAAAATACGGAAAACAAATTTCGGAATTGTTTTTAGCTAATAATACTCCATCCAAATCTGCTATATATATATATATATATATTATGCTAAAGAGAATTAATTTATTTTCTTTAATTAGTTGTTAGTTTTACTTTTGGATAAGTTTGTATTCTTTTCTTTATTTTCCCCATAACTCCTGCTGTAACTTCCTTATGACTTCTTTTCATTTTCTTTATATAGGGTGCTGCTGCTGTAACTTTTTATGTATTATGGAATGAAGATTTCTTCTTTTATTCTTCATTTTGTTAAAATATAATTTCTTGATATCTCTTCATAATTTGTTCATATACATATTACTCCAATTTTCAGAAGTAAAGAATATTCATGTTATCCATCACTAGCTGCCTCTCTAAAAATTTAGTCTCCAAAAATTTTCCAACAAAAAGATTTTTAAATGACTAACTACATACGAAAAAATACATCAAACTAAATGAGGGAACGAATTTGCTGAATAGCAATGGATCCCAGTAGTTGAAAGAAACTCAAAATGAAACTGATCAA
>JACFYI010001280.1:116694-127544 GCA_014898755.1 Handroanthus guayacan
TACTCTTTTTATTATTATTATTTTTTGTATAACGAGTACCCATACATTCTTGCAGTGCACTTTGAGTAAATTTCATATCTATATAATAGATCGCAAATCATATGAACCAGATAAATTGCACTAGACACATGATTCATATATCAAAATAATTCTAACTTAAATTATAAAGAAATTATTATTATTATTTTTTTTATAAGAAAATTATAAAGAAATTAAAATCATAAAGAAATTAGAATCATTAGTTTTCAATGGAAAAGCAAAGTCCCACTAAAAACCCCCAATTAATATTTCACATTTCAGTTCTCACTCAGAAACAGAGAAAGGGACACTCACGCACGCATTCCTTCCTTCTAAGTCATCCAAGGCACCCCCATTCCCTCAGCCACGAGAGCTAAAGCTTCGAACTGGGAAGAACAGAGTACATTATATACGAGCGTGTAATCATAATTGTATAATTTTGTATGTATAGGATCCGGGAGATGGTGGAAATGGAAGGCGGACCATCGTCGAAACAGCCGCAGCAAATCTCCGATATGTTTCAGAAATTTGCCCTCGCTTTCAAGACCAAAACCTACGAGCTTTTTGCCGAAGATTCCGCCGCCGGCACCGCCGCGGACTCCGATGGTGATGTCACACTCCTTCTCGACTCGGCTGAGGAATTCATCCCTGACCAGAAGGTTGTTGTCATTAAACCAGACTCGAGTTCCAGCACGGAAAATTCGGGTGCCCAATTACTCGCAGCTTTAATTCCTTCGCTATTTGCGACTCTTTCCTCTTTTGAAGCTTCGTATTTACAATTTCAAGCTGCCCATGTGCCGGAAATTGACCAGGATGCCCTTGAACAGGCTGATAAGTTAATAGTCTCAAATCTCCAGAAATTGACAGAAATGAAGAATTTGTACAGGGATTCGAAGAAAAGGAGCCTAGGGTTGAGTTCTGGTTATGACTTTCCAGCTGGGTCATTTTTGGAATTTCAAGTGCAGGAGAATCAGAGCAAGCTCAGGGTTTTGGAGACAATAGTGAATTCACTGCAATCCCAGATTGATGTTAAGGATGATGAAGTAAGGGATTTGAGGAAAAAATTGGATAAAATTCAGATTTTAAATGCTGATTTATCACGAAGGATGGGTTTGAAAGATGGGAATAATAGCTTCAGGATGGAGGTTTTGTTGACAATACGGGTTTTCGAAGCCATGCTAGGTGATTCAGTCAAATCATTGCGTTGTTTTACAAAATTGTTGATTGATTTGATGATAAGGGCTGGGTGGGACTTGGAGGAAGCAGCAATCTCTGTTTATTCAGGGGTGAAGTATGCTAAAAAGAGCCATTTCCGGTATGCATTTCTATCTTATGTTTGTTTAGGAATGTGTCAAAATTTTGATAAGAATGATTTTGGTTTATGTAATAAAGAAAATGGTATAATCGATAGTGAGAACAATGGTTATCTGAGGCAGTTAATTGAACATATTGCATGTAATCCTATCGAGATTTTGAGTAAGAATCCAAAATGTGAATTCTCCCATTTTTCCGAGAAGAAGTATGAGGAACTTATTCATCCGACAATGGAGTCATCGATTTTTAGCAATCTTGATAAGAAGGAGAAGGTGTTGGATTCTTGGAAGTCATTGAGTGTGTTCTACGAGTCGTTTGTTAGGATGTCCAGCTCGATATGGCTGCTTCACAAGTTGGCGTATTCGTTTAACCCTGCTATTGAGATATTTCAGGTCGAAAGAGGAGTAGATTTTTCAATGGTCTACATGGAGGATGTTTTGGGGAAATGCGGCTTGCAAGGAAAGACTAGGCGGAGAGTTGGATTCACAGTTGTGCCGGGATTTAAAGTTGGCAGGACAGTCATTCAGTCCCAGGTTTATCTCATTGACTAAGTTCAAATATTCACGACCAAGAAGTACTAGATTCTCATCCGGATAAGCCCTGAAAGAGCAAGAAGGGTGGAAAACATGCTAAGTAGTATGTTTTATGACATAAAGATGAAGATTCATGCTGGTTTATTGGAATGGAAATGACAATATGTGTCGTCTTGGAAGTTAACTTTCTTGATGCTATCGTTTAGATATTTGAATTACATTATTGTGCCCTTAATGGATACTGATCAGTCAAAGTTGTGTTGAGTGTGTATAATTGTCTTATAGGTGTTTTTCTTTTTCGTTTTTATAGGTTGTCTTAATACTTGTAAAAAGAAGAATGTAAAGTAATGAGCACTTCTTGTTTTGTTAAGGGGGTTGGAGGTTAGACTGACAGATAGAAATCAACTTGTATGTAGTTCAGCGTTATTAAATCTTCTATAATGTTCAATTCCACTTGGCTATTGAATTTCATGTTGTATGTGATTCATGTTGCTTCAGTTTTTCTTATTGCCACTTGTCTATCTCATTTTACTTGGTATGTATTTAGATAATGATAGCCATTATTAGGCTATTCTCTATGTAAGTTAGGAGAAGTGGAAGAAGAGAAGTGCTGATAGTCAAGTTCCACTTAATTGGATGGCTAGAATTCAGAGGATGGAATAATTACCTCAGCACCTTTGATGTTTGGCATAATTATAGAAACATGTCTTTATGATTTGAGAGAGTACCATAACTCCCCTGGCGTTAGATTGTTTACCTGGCATGTATTAATCAATTTGTTACACTTTGAAGGAGTTTGATTGTAACGTCCATGGGGTGTTATTGTAAATTTTCGACTCACAACGAGTATTTCTTCATCACTTTGCTTCGTATGTATTCAGATAATGTTCACCATCTCTCTGAACTCGTTTCAGAAGAAACATTTTGCTTAATTTGTAAACATCATATCAGTTTGGGCAATATAATGCGAATAATTTACGAAAGGATAATTTTGTGAGGGAACTATCCATGATTCCTTAGGTTGACTCTCAAACCAGAGAGGAAAGGGAAATAATCTGTATATTTTCCTGTAGCTAATTTGTTCTATCTAACTACAAATCCACAATTACGGATACTTGATCTATCCTCCCCCCTCCACTTATTTTGCAGAAGCAATACTTGAAGCAATGTAATCTTGCCATGATAAATTAATAATTTATAAATATAGAAACAGTGTAACCACGTTACATTGTATATGTGGGTGATAATCATTGAGTTACAGAAGAAACTCTTGCGTGATTTGAAAATTACAATAACACACGTTGCTTTGTTGTTAGTTCAGCTAGCAGAAAAATTTCTTAATGGAGTCTGTCTAACGTTACTGTGATTAGACCTTCTGTTAATCTAGGATAGCTGTAATTGTTCCATAGCAACCACCAGGTTTCGACTGGAGTTCATTTCTGACAATTCAACACAATTCTCATCTGGAAGAAAAAGTTTAATTCTTTTAATCTATTCACTTGTGTTTAGCTTAGCATCAAAACCCAGAAACGCACCTGAGCCTCCTCCATTTGAAAGGAGATCTTTCCCATTTCTCTGGGGCAAATACGAAATAAATGGATGCTGATGTTGATTTTTCTGAACAGTGGCATCAGAAACAAAAGATGCAAGCATTCTCCTTCCTTTTCAGGGTAAGTTGCTTATGCAGACGAGGTGAAATAGGTGACAGCAGTTACAGAGCGCGGGTCTTGAAAGTGATGATCTGGGCAATCAATTTGAGAGTTTCATATGACTTTTGCTTTCTGGTTTCTTTCATTTCTGAAGCAGTTTTCTCCACCTCTTTCTCCTCAGAAGCATCCCCAAGAATATCATTCTACAACAGAAAGAAGGTTGTCTAAATAGTATTCCAATTTTTCACGGATTGGATTCATAAGAAACTTTGATAGCACGAAATTGAGAGTGTCTCCCCGGATGCATGCAATTCGTAACCTAGCTTCGTCAAGTATAATTTCCCAGCGATCCTTTAGAAAGTTGGAATTATGGTGACCAATAGTCGGAAGTTGCACACCAATGATTTCATCTGGAAGCAGTTTTAGGAGTTTGTGCAACGAGGCCGGTACTCACGTTGACAGTTTTAGACTAATTGTTAGTGCAAACATGTCTGTATGGATCAATATTGCATGGATCACGAACATAACATACATAATCTTTGGCTTCATGGACCAAAGGTTCTGAAAAATGGAAATGGTCAAGGATAGAGCAGATAAGCCGCAACAAAAGCTTTTGTTTGCCTGGCTTCAGTACCAATTCTCAGGAGCATCTAATTAGCAAGACATGGTATCAATTCCACTTCATGCAACCGGAAATCGATGCCAGAGCATCCACACGTGTTTCTGATGTGTTCATCCTTTCCAGTGCACACATCCTCAGACAACATGCTTGGAACAAACACTCTATTGGCTACGATCCGGAAAATGCATTAGATTGCTGCAAGAAATTAATGATGCAACATGAAAAATAGAACTGTTTTTTTGGTTTACCGAAGGAATTAAAAAGATTACATCTGAACTGAGAATGTTTCTAAAGACCCAAAAAAACAAAAAAACCCTCAAATGTTGGGCCACCGACTGTAGCCCACTAGCGAAATTGGACTTTAAAGAGTCTGCGTGGTGATCTTGTCCAATTCAACTTTGACAATTTGGCAATTTCAGACCAGATCAGGCCCAATCGAACCCTTTTGAAAGCCCGTTCTTACATGACTAGACAAATTTCGCTGTATCAGTTCTTTTATAGCCTCGCTTGACCACGTGGATCACTGACTCCCCTACAATAAGCTCTGCCACATTTGCCATGTCACTAAAAAGTCCGCGTCCTCGCCCAACATGGTATTAATGTGGAGGCAAAAATAAAAAGTGCCAAAATCCCTAAACGAGAGAAAGAAAACAGGAAAAAACAAAAAAAAAAAAAAAAAAGAAGAAGAAGAAGAAGAAGAAAGAAAAAAGGAGAAAGGAGAAAGGAAAATGAAAATTATATATAGGAAATGGCAAGAAAAGATGAAAAAGGAAGAAAAGAAAACGAAGGGAGTTACGAAAAAAAATTCCGAATCGGATAAGGGTACCTCAATATTTGACATTAAAAACGCATGTATAGTTTGAAAACGGAGGTCATGTGGCGAGCAATAATTATGACTTCAGTTAAACATTTTATAGTAGTAACAAGCAATGCTTTTTTTCACATGCAAGATGGCTGATATGGTAGTCCCCCATACTGTCCTTTCATTTATTTATTTTCTTTTTTTTCTTCCAATACAAAATTCAGGACAAATTAAAGTACACAAGCCAATGAAGCACAAGGGCAACCGTAATTTGAGAAATTATAATAATATTTTATATTTAGCAAGAGTTCATTTGTAATATTTTAATAAATTCACTAGATTTTTAGGAGGTCTAATTATAATATGCAGGAGATTTCATTATAATTTTTCAAATCATGAGAAGTGTTTCTGTAATTTAATCAAACCTTGTGAGATGCTGGTATAATTGTCCCTTATTTCATTAGTATCTATATGTGATGATGAGCAATAGTCATGACTCGAATTAAACATTTTACACAAGTGATAGACTTCTATTCATATTCAAGATTGTTGATATGCTAATCGTCCATCACATGTCCCCACCTTTTGTCACTTGGGATTCTTTGTTTCAATTGACATTTCATTTTCTATTTCATTGCTCGAATGTTAACAAAGTATGTACATATTGTATCCACAAATCTACGTTTTTATAAGAATTGCACTTAGCATATATTTAGTATATGGAGTAGGAAATAAAACACTGTTTTGAATAGAGAATTTTAACCGATACATTACTTAATTAATTAATACAAAATTCAGGACTAGTTAAGATGCGCAATCCAGTGAAGCAGAAGGTACTTTAATTTTGGCACCAATCATATGTCTGATTGCCATAATCGAGTCTGGTAGATTTAAGCAGAGTTTAGGCCATGGTGGTCCACTTCTCATTCATTTTCATAATCATAGCCATAGAGAAAAACCCCAAAGAAATGGACCTTGCTCCTTTCTAAACTCAACTCAATTCTACCAAGATAAGACAAGATATGATCCTAAACCAAAAACATACGTACATTTTTTTTCCCCTTGTCTAAATTATGTTGGTTTAAAAAACCCATATAGCCATCTATTCTAGCCAAATATTTGGACTTGCTCACGAAACGAAGATTGTCTAAAACCATACGATGAGACACTATTTATGCATATCCCCCTGCTCCTTGCATGCCCAGGAGTACATTTGGAACATGCAACAACAAGCATCAAAAGGTGTTCCAACATTTAACAATCCCAATATTAGGACAGGATTTGGCTCTATTATCATATTAAAAAAACGGACCTGAAGTCTAATTCACCCTAAAAACTAATTCAAGATGTAAAAATTTTTCAAGATTATATAAGGAAACATCTACCCATACGTACCTATGTACTTTATCAACTGGGATTAACTAATGTTTGCATCAAATCTGAGTAAAGAAATTTGGACAATTTTTGTAGATTCTTGGTTCGTTAGGGTCCACTCGATAAAAATTTTTACATGGAAATTCGTGAAGTGGGAAGTGAAAAGGGACTTGAGAAATTCCGTTGGTGAAATTAACTACATGTATATGAAAACCAGAGGGCAAGAACCTATAGAAGGTGCAAATTATATAAATTGGAGTACTCTGAGGAAAATTGCAGAGCGTGAAAATGGGATTTCAAGTTTGTACTCTTCTGACTTAAGTATATAGCTTCAAAATGCGTTCTGAAGCTATATAATTTGCATGTCAACTCAAGTCAGATATATATCGTAAACATGATCATAAATTTTTGCATAATTTTCAGGGAAATTTAATTTTCTTGGGTCTTTCCTGAATATAGGTTTTTGGATCGAAGATGGTTTAGTGATTAAATTTTTAATTGGCATGTTGCTTATTAAGATGAAAAAGAAAATGCTTTGACCTTCCAAAATCATAACAAAAGATACAACTTTAATGGTAAATGATTAAGTAATAATGTCCATTAAAATGACATGCATGTATTAAATATATAAAAGTTTTAATTTTATCACTAATGACACTACGAATATATATATGTGTGTGTCTCTCTCTAGATCTCTGTGTACATAACATGAGTTAAAGTCTTTTCAGGACAATATAAATATTGTCGTTAATAATGTATATTAAGGGACAATAAACTTTCTTTTGTTACTAGTAATATATTTTAGGTGAAAATAATTTTTGTATTATTACTATGTAGTTAAGTAACAAAAGTAGTGTTTTAGATTGTAATTATAGACAATCTAGTGACAACAAAATTTAACACTACAATTTGGTGATAAGGTTTTCATTACTAGATAGTTACCATACATATATCACTAATTGTCAATAGTGATATATAATATGAACATATTTTTGCCACTATTAAGTGTGCTAAAATGATTTTTATACGAAATATAAAGTTTAATTCCACTTTTTTTTTTATCAAATTAATGATAATATTCATATTGTCACTAATTAACATTTTGTTACTTGTGGTATATATATATATATTTTGATAGTGTGATGTGTTTTAAGTAATGATGATCTTTATTTCATTTCATTATGACTAATAGTAATAAAAATAGATTATTTCAAGTTATTGATAATGACACACTTATGGCTATCTAATGGGCAATATATAAAAAATGTCACTGTATTTTGCGATAATATATAACTAATTCTTAATAGCAAAGTTTGAATATAAGGTTCTAGTTTGTGAAAATTATTATTGTGGTAAAAAAAAAAAAAATTATTGTGGCATGTAAAATACGATTTTTGGTTACTTAATCTGTATAGGTAATGACAAATTTTGCATTATTATGTGACCTAGTACAAGTTTAATTGCATGTGATCACAGCCATTGTGATGCTGCCACATCAACAAAGTGTTAGGTGGTGCATGTTATTAGCTAAGGATGAAGCAGACAATACCGCCCCCACAGCCTGCTTTTCATGTGTTATTGGAGGGAGCTCTTTCACATATTTTTTTTTTTGCCATTGCTTTTGATTTAATTGTAATATTTCTCTTTTTCTCTCCATTTTTTGTTTTCTTTTTAATAAACAAAATTGAAAAGACATCTTTGCGTGTTAGTTATGGGGATTTTAAGGTTAGTACTTGGGGTTTTGAAAATGAAAAATGAACAAATTTTATAAAAATTAATAACTTTTTGTTATGTGGCTTTAATTATTAAGTTTTTTTAATTGTTTAATTCAGATTTTTTAATTTAATGTAGCACGTTGTTTTTTAGAAAATGATCATTAGTAAATTAATGGGTTCATTCACTTTAATTATTAAGAGGTTTAATTCATCAAAATTTCAAATTTAATGCTTCCCATGAAATTTTTTACTCATGCGCGTTTGTAGGATGATTCTTTGAATTTCAAGAATATATACCATGATAATTCTTTTAAATTCAGAACTTTAAGTTGACATTTTTGAATTGAAGACGATGAATTAATGAAGTACTCCATTTCAGAATGACCAAAATGCATGTCCGGTTTTATTGATATCGAGAATATATATAAGTATATATATATACATACTATAAAAAAATATGGGCATTAGCTATGGAAAGTATTGCTATGAAATTAATTTCGTAGCTAGGGCTAAAGATTAGCTCTAGGCTATCTGTAACAAATGTTAATTTTTATTATTTGTTACAATGAATTTTGTAGCTTAACTTATCTACAAGAATATCTACTACGAATTCCACTACAGTTAATTCGTAGGCGAATTCATAGCAAATATTCTTGTAGTTAACTTTAGTTACAAAATTGAACGTAGCTAATAGTAAAAATTAACATTTGTTACCGGTAGTTTGTAGTTAATTTGTAGCCCTAGCTACAGAATTAATTTCCTAGCGACTTTTCTGTAAAAGGATGCCGAGTTTTTTCATAGTGATATATATGTATATTTATGTTATAATTTAGAAATTTTGGTAATAACAACGTAGCATTGAGGTAGGATGTGACAATGGAAAATTATAATGGAACCAGACCAAAATTCAGTAATATAATAAGGATGGATTATAATTAACTTATATAATTTGTAACGGTAGAAATGAAATTCATTGCAACGTATATTTGAAATTTATGGAAAAAGCTAGCAATTTATGAATATTTTTTTAGAAACGTGAAGTAAGTTTTCCATTACTAAGCAACGAAATCCCTTTCGCTGTAGCTTTACCAGGGAAATCCCTTTTGCAATTCCGTTGATAAACCCCTTCACCACGGAAATATTGAACTCCAGGGGAAACTTCTCTTCTTTTATAGTGAAGTGGCTCAAAACATAAAAGGAAATTATATAGTTTTTAGTTAATTCATTATTTTGTAATCATGTAACATTTGCTGAAATGTTCTTCCCATAAAATTATTATATGATAATAATGCGTCCCTTATCGACGTAGGAAGATAACTAATTAATTAGTTGTCAACTAATTAACGTACACCACTACAGAAAAATATAATTAACAAGAGTGATCATAAAAATTGAGTGATAGTGAGAAAATTATCACTAATTATATATGGATTATGTGAGAATGGCTTTCATTCTATCTTAGTATTAGTTTTTAAGTAACAATAATATTCATTTTTGTTGTCAGGTTATAGGTTAATATAGTGACCGAAACTAGTATTTTAAGTTGTCATATTATAAATAATTAATGACAGATGTATAATGATAACCTAACAACAACAAAAATTATCACTAAGTTATTACTATATATTGATCACTAATTGTCAATATTGATAACCACACAAATTTTGTAATCACTAATAGATATAGTAAAGTTATTACTGTGACAAAATCAACTTTTTTATCACTTTCTATCATGCTTATCACTTTTTCTTGTAGTGCGAGATAACCTTTGACTACTTGCATAGAATTTTGAGACCAAACATGAAGACTACGACAAGAGGAACAAGAACAAAAACATAAACAACATAATGAACAAGCATTAAATATAAATGTGAACATTAATAAACGAGCTAGCTTCATTAATGTCAGATGGGTTTTAGAGATAAGTACGTAGTTAGAATTAGGGACCATTCCACATCAAAATCCTCTCCCACCATAGACATTTTCGAAGCTAATTAGCAACCCGAAACCGTTAAGACAGTCTTTGAGAAGGACAGCATAATTAATAACAAGATTAACAACCCTAATGACACAAACTAATCGAAACACAACGACAGATTAACATGGAAACATGCATTAATGATCAAACAGCTCCTGCACTTAATTTCTTAGTAAGGAGACACGCCCACGTTGGCAGGTGCAAGAAAGCCATCTTTCATCAGAACATCTTCTCCTTCCTACAAATCATTCATTAATTTCTTCACATCAAATGTAATAAAGTAAAAAACCCACAAAAAACATTATAAATAAAAATAGTCTATTCCAACACAACTATGTTATTGTGATCTTGATATGTTACAATAGCTAATAGTTTCACTAATTAGAGAGCCATGAGAATAATCTTTATTAAACATAATTAAGTGTGTTAAAATAAACAACTATATAAGATTTTTCATTTTCCTATCAATTTTGTTGAATAATCCCTTGCTTTCTTTTCCAAAAACTGATATAGTGAAACATAGTTAAATGCATCGCGATACATCGTATGTCGACTAGCTAATTTTCTTGTAGAGACATAATACAAAGGAATCATTTATATTGTGTGAAAAATGTGTGAACTAGATTTAAATGGTTAATATTTAGGGTTTTGGGATACCTGTTGGCACACATTTGGCTTCTTCACGGGTTGATCAGGCATGAGTCCGAAGTGAATGTGTGGGAAGTGGGCCCACTGAGAGCAAGAAAACAAAGAAAATTAGAATTTAAAAATAAAAAAATAATAATAAAAATCAATCTTGATAAAGCATGAAAATCTCAGGCCATGTATTTTTCAACCAATGGTAC
>JACFYI010001280.1:151589-167857 GCA_014898755.1 Handroanthus guayacan
TAGCCGCCCAATCTTTTTTTTTTTTTTTCACAGTGTAGCCACCCAATCTTGATTTAAAACAACAAATAACATAAAAAAGAAAAAGAAAAAAGTAATCAAAACGTTTTTAATCTCTGACCCTTCAATCATGACCGTACATCTAATTTTCCACCACAATCAGGAAATTCCCGTGCTAGTTCCCTTCCAAATTTTCGGTATCGTAATCACAGAGGAAAATTCCCTTAATAATTATTTTCAGTTGACATTTTCAAACCCTTGTTTCCTTATATAATTTCCCCGTGCAAATCTTGAAGTCTTTGCGGACTCTTCCCCTGTTTTCTTCCTCCGTGTTTTTCTTGATTCACTCTTGAAAATTTTTCATTCCACCACCACCTCCGCCGCCGCCTCCACCACTTGCACCACCGCTTTGCTAGCTTTTGTAACTCCCTGGAAGGAAAAATACTGCGAATGAGACATTCTTTTGTGAGAAACAGGGGAGTAAATCACCATGTCAAACATACCGACATCTCTTTCTGAAGTTTGTCTCACTCTTTTCCGTTTAGCTATGTCCATAGCTAACCCCTGGCCTTTCTCCTAATTTCTCTGCAAAAACGCTAACACAAAATCACACCTTTAAGTTCATCCTTTTACGCTTCCTCTGTAGAGTTATTGTCGCATTTTCTTGAAAACATCATGGGTAGGAGACGAGGTTTCTTGCTAAAACACCGAATCAGCACACTTTTCCGGCGAGTTTTTCGGCGGCGATTCTTCCGGACGGGGCACCGCCGCCTAGACCCAACTCAATCCACCGGGGTCAAACCCTTCTCAGGGCTCATAAGCTGGACTAACCGCCTCAGGACAAAAGCAAAGGCAATTCTTTATAAAAATATCGAGTCGGGTCGAGGGTACATTCGGGTTGGGCAAGACCCGATTTTGGAGAAACCCGAGCCTATTCCGAAAGGGCATATGGCGGTTTATGTGGGTCAAAAAGATGGTGATTTTCAGAGGATATTGGTGCCCGTTGTGTATTTTAATCACCCTTTGTTTGGAGATTTGCTGAAGGAGTCCGAAAAGGAATACGGGTTTAATCATCCGGGCGGGATTACCATACCCTGTCGGATCTCGGAGTTTGAGCGTGTCCAGAACCGGATCCAGGCAGTTCAGTGCACCCGGAAGCTGCTGTCGTGGAAGAGAACAAGTAGGAGTCCGATGATGTATAAAATTTGACGATGACGATAAAACCGTGTTTCAGAGTGGTGATTAGAATTTAGAGCATTAGCAATTTTTCTTTCTTTCTTTCTTTCTTCTTTTTTTATTTTTATTATTATATATTTTAGTATTTTTCAAGCTTGTTTTTAGGAATTTGGAGGTCCGATTCACAGTGTATGATTGTATAGATACAGAGAAATTGCTTTCTGATTAGATTATCCTCTTTTCTCTTGTTAAATTTCTTGTATTTGCATATTTATATGTGGTTTCTGGGGGATTCCCTTGTTTATATACTTATTTTCACTTCATATTAAAAATTATTACAATAAAGTTATTGTTTTTCCCTTAACTCAGAAATAACATTATAATTCTACTAATTATACAAGGATCACTTATAATTTGATTAATCGTGTCCAAATTAGGTGTATTTCTTTTTTCTTTTTCTTCTAACCTATTGGTCTATTCGATTAATTCCATTAAAATCTAATGGGCATAGTATTATTTCATTAATTTAATTCAAATTTAATGGGCTTTGGTGTTATTACGGACTCCTATCTGATTAATTCTACGCAAAATGTTTGCATTTAGTATTGATAATATTTGATTTAAATATGATTTCATGAGATATTATTGTAATGTAAAATTTTAGCCATATAATGCTATGTATGAAGTACTAGATCCTTAATTTATCAAAAAAAAAAAAAAAGAGAGAGAGAGAAGTACCAGAACCTTAATGATGGTATGTTTCTATGTAAACGAATATAATCCTAAGTATTAATTCACTCTAATAACAATGCACAACTCAGTAAAGATTCATAACTTACTTTTTCTCTATAAATTATGTGTATAATTATGTTAAATATATTAATCATTTATAATTATTAAATTGTGTATCATATTTTAATTAATAATTTCACATAAAAACTATATGTATTACACCGTAATATATGTGAATTATGTTCTGATTAGTTTATGCACGGTCATTAACTGTACACTGGCATGTGATCTTACAAAAATGCATAGATTTAGATTGGGACAAAACTTGTACATGTAAACTGAGGAGTCTGGAAGGAATAATTTTTAAACAATTTCAATAACAAGAAAAAACATGTAAACATGCCTTGAAACTTTTCACCCTTATAATAATATAAACTAAGATTTGGGAGAACCTTTGCTCTTATCTCAAATGATTAATAATCATCACCAATCTTCAGTGGGGGGACGAACCTGATTAATTTAGCACTTTTTCTTTGCCCTTTTTCTAGAATCCCATCATATTTCTTACCATTTACAATTGGAATCGATAATTATCTCTTTGACAGTAAATAATCATCATTATACTCTTATCGCTAATTCAAGTAACAAAAAAATTAAATTTCCAGCATATCACACCTCTTATTTAGAAAATTTATCAGTGATAATCTATGACAAATACTAAAGAGTCTCGAACTTCCAATATTAAATTAGAAACTTAATAATTAATTTTCTCATCTATTTTTCTCTATGTAAATTTTCATGTATGTGTACATATATATTTTTTTCTTGATAATATGCCGGCAAGTATTTGATCACCACAAGTGTCATTATCAAGGAAATATGCTGCAAATGGAGGAAAATCCACACGAAGGAAATAGTCATGGATGTCAGTTCATTATTATGAGGACAATTCTGTGTATACGCACCACTCCCACTCGGTGGTGGACTAGTTCATATTCGCACATATGGTCACAAACGTGTGCCTTGTTTCTTGGGGGATCCTTTTCTCGTGGGGATGTCAACGTGGTAATTAATTGGTCCCCAATTTACGAATATTCAAATTTCCACCACATAAATTTTCATGGAAAATGTGAGTTTTAGAGAGAAACATATAAATGAAATAAAGTATACTCCATTGAGAATGAATGATTATTTTACAGAATGTTTAGAGGGTACACATTTTATATAGGAAAGTATCTAAGCTAACATAACATAAAGCAACAAACGGAGTGACTATTTACAATAGAAACCAACAGCTGTAACAAACATAACAACAATGGAACACTATGGAATCTTTTTGCTTTAGTGGGGTTTAGTGTCGGGATTTAGTGTTAAGAGAAAAAGTGTAAATTTAGTCTCCACAAAAAATTAAAAGATGGGATTGGAAAGTTTTACTAAATACCGAGTCTAAAAGATATTTCAAATTTTAAATATCATTAATCTTTTTTTTTCTTTTTTTCTAGAAAAAAATAAGATTATGGCTAGTATGTCAATTTTCTTTGTGGGAATTGAACATATGTTATTAACTAATTCAATTTTGGCCATATAGGTATATAAACTTTGACTTTAATCGAAAAGTCAAAAGACCGTGCAATCGTGAAAATATATTTCTTATTAGAAGATGTTATTTTATATAATAATTGATATAAAATTTGACGTCAACTCAATCGATCTAAATTAATATTCAATAATTTAGACCATACTTATGTCTGACTCTTCAAATGTAAAAGCGTACTTGATTTTGTTTTAATGTTTAGCGATCTTCTAGATTAAAGTTTCAAATGTAAGATGAATATAATTAAGGGGCATCCTGTCAAGACTAATAAGCTCTTTTGTTGGTGGAGAATACATATATGTATATATGTATGTGTGTGTATATATATGTATATCCTTTCTTTAGCTAAGATTCATGACATTTTTACTATCTCAAGCAGTCAAACTTCCTCGGGAATTCATGTGACATCATATTTACTCAAGTTTCTTGCTTGGGAGTTCCCAACACCAGAAGCTCCAACACAACATTTCTCAGAAAGTACCTAGAGAAAGGTCCAATAAGATTTTCTTTTCCTTTTCCTTATTTTTTTCCTTTTTTTCTTTTTATGGAATATCGAATCTAATTGAAACTTTCGTGTATAAAATATACATAAGTGCACCACAACCAGGCGAAAAATTTGATATGATAATTAATTGAATTTAGTCTCATGATATATATATATATATATGTTGATGCTGAACAATCTTTTTATTAAATGTGGAGACCCAATTATGTTCATGATCGCAAGTGCAGTCATCGTCATTGCACCATTGATTGAAATTTTGACGTTCTATTGGTATTAAAGTTTTTTCGAGCATTAAAAGAATTGAGGGTATTGAATCAGTTTATGAAATATAAACCCTTTTCATTTGCTCAATATTATCTTACTATTTTCAAGACAAAATTTTTATCATTAGTATTAGCGAAATAATAACTTAATCGAAATGGATTTTGGTATCTCGATAATTTATCTGCTCATTATCAAAATTGAAAACATAAGTGTAAACACAAAAATGTAATAGAAAGCAATAAAGGTATACAAACCAAATTAATAACGCGTGAAACAGGTGTTTGATCAATTTGTAGCAAGATATTTCGAACAACACAATATTAATGCAGTTCATGTGACTACCAAGTCACGAGCTAAAGATGGAAAGAATGGGAATTATGAGAAAGTTCTTTGTATTAATTAAGATTGCAACCGTAATACCTAATTCACTATGATCATAGGAGAACAGAATTAATTTTAAACCTTTTTCATCTAGTTGCTCTAAAGTCACGTGGCTTTCATGATTGATATCGGATTTTATTTACTAATAGATAAAAATTCATAACTCATTTAATTACATAACTTTACGTGAAATTTATCAATTGTGAAACATTTATTATATTAAAATGATTACGGTTTCCCATAAATGCCGTGAGAGTCAGAACACAATCATTAAAGTTTCAAGAAGCAATTTCATGTTGGTAAAAGGAAAATCAAAAAGTATCCATTGAAGTTTCAGACCATGCTGATTGCTGAAGGCAGTCTAAATTTATCAACTTGTCGGATGAATTTCTTAAATTTATGCTAAAAAAAAAAAAAATACATTGTGGAAAAAGTCAAAAAATGAACTTAATAAAGCCGAAACATATGTTTTGAAGCCCACAAATGCCACATACATTTGACTTGAGATTAGGCTAAGGCCCAGAGAGTGTCTTGAGGAGCACTAAATTTAGACCCAATTTAGCCTGCTTCCTTTTGTGTCCGCAATGACTCATACAATTGATGGGCTTCAATATTTCAGGGAGAGAGAGAGAGAGTTTCTCATATCCAATCAACATTTGGCTGTCAAATGGGGCGGATCTTAATCTGGTAGGACCCAACGCAAATTTTAAGATTTTTGAAGGCTTAAAATATTTGATAGATCAAATTTGACACAAATGTCAGTAATACGTGAATTGAATATAAAATTAAACAATTTGATTTGTTTTATATATTTTTTTGTTGAAATAGTACATAATATACGAATAAAAACTCTTAAATAGAATGCAATGTATGTGAAATTATAATTGCAATGCAGAAATTTATGTATTTTGAGGTGCTTTATTCATTGAAACAATGTGTGTGTATATATATATATTGATATAATTATTGTTCATTGTTATTTGGGTCAATTTTTTTTGTTGGTTCTGGCTTTTTATCAAGTCCGAAATTAATATTAATGGATTTTAACTTTACAGGATCTCAAATCGGTCTCGAACATGAAAATTAATTGTGAAATACGGATCACCTTAATTTGTTCCACATCCGGTCCATTAACAAAACCCATAAATCATGGGCAATAAGCAAAGATTGATTTATTTTATTTTATTTATATTTTTTTATATTTTTTTCCTGAAAAGAAGGCAATCAGCAAAGCAAAAGTTTTCTTTCCCACTTTCAATGATCTTTCCGATGCTACTTCTGTCTAGTAAATATGGAGATGGCTAAAACAGCCACTCCCAGTCTCCCATAAAATGATGGAAAAAATAATGTAAAAAAGTGCTGAAATAACACGAAAGAATGTGAATATATTCAAACAAAGTAAAATCATTGGTGAAATTAAGTTCTGCGTGCATGGAATGTATTCCAATTCCACGTCAATTGTCCACCGAATAGCGAATATATCTCAAAGGCTACAATAGTCACAATATCTATCCTTCTTATTTACTCTTACCTGAATCGTGTACTTGAATTTTCATATTTTTTGTCAATGAGCCCTTAATTAATCACGGGATCGAGGTTTCACAACTTTTTAGTCATGACGATTTCCACTATAGCATATGGGATTTTGCCTTCTTCATGATAGTTTGTATTTATTTTATGTTAATTAATGTATTTGATCTTTGAATTTATTGATATATTGAATTGGATATATTAATTGAATACTGCAGCATTGCTCTATATTAAGAAATAAAGATAACAATAAAAATTCAATTATTGGTGGAAAGAACATATTTTCATAATGCAAATTATGGTCATTAATTCTTTCAAACGAGCAAGTGGGCTCAAGAACATCACTAATTAGACCATCATTTCAAAGAGGTATCAATCTACACAAAAGGAAATACCAAAAAGCAACTCCTATCTCTGTCAAAATATTCTCTCATCACCACTAACAAAATTCACCCACAATTCATGAACACCAACCCATCCAATCAACAGAAAACAAAATACAAAAACAAACAAAAAAACATGCTTTAAAAACTTCAAACAAGACTTCATTAAAACCAACAAATGTTGCCTCAAATCAACCCCTCTCCCCTAACCCTCCTTCTCATAATCATCTTCCTTCCATACAAAATTAATGTCCACTTCGTCCAAGCCCACGTCTTCATCTACGCAACTTGCTCCCAAGAAAAATACCAAGCAAACACCCCCTACGAAACAAACCTAAATTCCCTACTCTCGTCCATCATTACATCTTCTTCTCAAACACTTTATAACAACTTTGCACTGGGAAACGATCCCGCAGCCCCGCCAGACAGTGCCGTGTTTGGCTTGTACCAGTGCCGCGGTGACCTAAATACGAGAGATTGCGCTACATGCATAGGGAATTTGATCAACGAAATAGCGTTATTATGCCCGAATACATATGGCGCGAGTCTACAACTCGATGGATGCTCCGTTAGATACGAACATACGGATTTCTTGGGGAAATTGGATAATAGTTTGAAGTTCAAGAAGTGTAGTTCGAGTGGTGGTAATGACGTGGAGTTTCTAAGGCGGAGAGATCATGTTCTTGCTGATCTGCAAGGGGCGATGGGGTTCCGCGTTAGCGCGACTGGGCCGGTCGAGGGATATGCGCAGTGTTTGGGGGATTTGAGTGGACCGGATTGCTCGGCTTGCCTTTCTGATGCGGTTATAAAAGTGAAGAGTTTGTGTGGATCGGCGGCGTCGGGGGATGTGTTCTTGGGGCAGTGTTATGTGCGGTATTGGGAGTCTGGATACTATGATTCTCTTTCAGGTATGTAATTAATTGTTCCTTTTCTTTTTAATCGGATATCAAGGTTGCCCAAGTGATTTTAGTCTTAAAATATGGTATTAGATGATGAAAGAAATAACAATTATGAGAAAATATTAATTTTTTTAGGAGATCATTAATACATTTAATTCATTATTCTAGTTCGGTTCCGCCGGTACGTGGGGCTGTTTCGATGGTATATACTAACTGTAGTTTTTAGTTTGTGACAATAATGATATTTATGAAACTATACGTGCTAATAAATAATTATGTTTTAAATTGTCAATAATCACAACTAATAACACTATTGTTATACACATTAATTCATATACAAATCTAGAGTCACTAAGCTTGAATAATAATTAATTTAGATAAACTTCTAATTGTAATAAAATAAAAATTATCGTCATATGTAGATATGAATATGATAATTTTAATATGTCATTTACCGTGTGAATATATATATATATATATAAATATGTCATTTGATATGACATTATTTCTTTGTAACAAAGTGTGCTGTAGATTTTTTCAATTATTTGAGACTAAGATGGACGTATCATAAAGTGGCAATGAGAAACTAATGTATGATGGAACATTCAATTTTGTTACTTAATCACTCTCCTATTCAATGCGCGGATGCAAGTGCATAGTACTCCCAATCCGTTATTTTCAATAAAACAAAAAATTAATACACTTAATATGCATTTAAAACATGAAATATGGGATAAAATACTATTTAATTTGACATAGAGGATCTCATAGAATAACTTGAATACCTTTATCTGAATTTTCACATTATGTGAGTAAAAACTTTATGCTGTCTTGAGGATATAAAGAATAATAAAAAGAAAACAAAGCGGAATCGGAGTGCGCATATATATATATATATATATTGGATGGAAATGTAAAAAGATGCAAAGTTGATCTGAATTGATATTGGAACAAGATGAACCCTCTAGAGTGTAGCAAAAAGGAGTAAATTATATTTATTCTAAGGCAGATTCTTGGCTCAACATCCCATAATCTTTTTCATAAAGTTACAAATAAAGCCCCCAACATTCCAACTTTATTTTCTCTCCCTTGGTATTTTCTTATCTTATCATCAACATGTTTTTGTGCTCTTAATTTCAAGTAGCCATCGAAAAAGTACTCAATGGATGTGTTTAAAAATAAAATAATGTCGAACTATAAATTCATTATAATTTCAAAATGTAACCTGGGTCGAGTTGACTTGTAACCTTAATCAATTAATTTTAACTTGAACTTAAATATAAATATTATAAATTTATGACTCAACTTAGATATAATATTTTATCGATGACGTTAATTTTCGCAAATATTTATAATTACAGAACAATTACTTTGTGTATTTGGTGTTTGCGATATATAAATACGTAGATTCCTCAAACGGAGACGATGTGGGGAAAACAGTGGCCGTCACCGTCGGAGTGGTGGCTGGAATCGCGGTTGTGATTGTACTTTTATCACTTTGCAGAAAGGCCCTTGGTAAATAATTAATTTCTAACTTCACAATTTGGATTAATTTGTTCATTAATTGAGTATTTAATTATCCGTTAATCCCTTTTGATATTACTATAATTATTGTTTTTAAGTATATAACATATGTTAATACTGCAAATACAGGATGAGGTAGCATATATGTACGGCGGATGAAGGTACAATCGGGCTGGGTTGACCCGCTATGGTTCGGAAAGCCATGTTTTACTGTTGAAATTGGAACAAGTTGTTAATGCACCAACAGAAATTGTTCTTTTCTGGATCTTATCTTCTTATAAGTGGTTCGTTCTATACATTATTTGCTTACTATGAACGAAAATTTTATATATCAAACATGAAAATATTAAAATAAGACAGATCATGTTAAATTATTAGTGAGATGTGCTGGTAGTTTGATTATCAAAAAGTTTTAATTTGTAATTTAAGCATTATAAAGAATTACTGAAAGGGTAAGTGATGCAATATTATTAAAATGTAATTTACCCAAACTTTTAATTAAAGAATATTTTTCTTGTATTTATTATTGCAACTCAGTACTAAAATGTTACTGTCGCATTAATGTATTTATTGAATAGAATTGGGAAAAAAAAGAAAAAGAGAAAATCAAATCCAAACTCTCTACTAGACCAAGAAGGAGTTTGAAATTTCTGTTAGATTAAGATACAAGTTGACAATCATTCTTATACAATAATGACATGGTCCACACTTTCTTTTTTCAAAAAAAAAAAAAAGAAAAGAAAAGAAAAGAAAAGAAAAGAAAGATTCAAGATAAATACGATTGATTAAATGAACAAGCTTAATAAATCCCATTAAAGAAAAAGGAAAAAGAAAATTACAGACCAGAAGTAAAAGGCACATTGGTAGCAGGAATCCAAGAATTCGCGGCAATAAAACTCCCAGGAGTAAATTCTGACGCTACAGACGCACTTGTAATAACATGGTACCCCTTCCACTTGACCCGATTCGCCGTCGAGGATCCGGGACCCGTATTAGCATACTCCCCATAATACAAAGTATCCAGCGCAAAGTTTCCGCTCCACGGCATCCAACCTGCCGGGTCAATCAAACTATCCAGAAAGGTCTCCATGAAAACAGTGCGTGAATACTTCTGCCACGGGCGGCCCAAATACGTCCTCACTGAGCTCTGAACGGGTTGGAGATCAGGAGCAGCTGTGACCCGGCAGTTCTGGATGGATATTCCGGTGTTTTGGTTCGGGTCGGTCCGACCCTGGGCGGTTAGGGTATTGGTCTTGTTGGGTGGGTTTCTGGCGTATATGTTGCAGTTTTGAAATACGACGGCAGCATTGCCGAAAATGAAGTCTACGGTACCGTATATGTCACAATCTCTGTAGAATTGTCTTTGGGAATGGACGTATAGAGTATCTTGGTATCCTTCGAAACTGCATTGGTAGAATACGGACAGATCCGACCCGGCTCGGAGGGCCACCGCCTGCTGGTTTTCGGCGCCAGCGGTGTTCCTGAAGGTGATTCCACGAGCAATGAATCCATCTCCGACAACTGCTGCAATAATAACTAGTGAAGTATTAGGAAATCATTTAGAAACATATTTTCATTTTAAAAACTTAGATTATATGTGACCCCTCTCGTTTCATCTGTCTATTTATTATTATTTTTATTTTTAAAGTACTTAAAAATTTTAAAATTTAGAATCTTTGTTTTATTTCATTCTATCGTCACCAAAAAATAAAAATAAAAAAAAATCTAGGTATTTGCGATGGAAAAATTGCTATATATGAAATCAATTTTGTAATTAATTGGGACTATCAATTAGCTACAAAATTTTGGTCACAAGTGAAAATTCTTAAAGCAACAAAGTTATTAGTTACGGTTAATTTTGTAATTAAAATTAGCTATTAAAATCTTTGTTCCGAATTCAGTTACGATTGATTTCGAAAGGAATACTCCCATAAGTAATCTTTAGCTACAAAATTAATCATAATTAATAAATTTGTTATTTTAAAAATAAATATTGTGTTCGCTACAAAATACGTATAAATGATTTGTAGCCATATAAGCCGTCATAATAATTTTTTCATAGCGATGCCTAAATTCTTCATAATGCATTATTTATTTTCTTGTTAAAATCCGTAGATTAAGAAAAACGAAAAACAATTAATGATCAGACTAATAGCTTCCTTTCTACACAGGGAATTGATAAATACCGACAAGACTTATGTGCGTCAATAAATAATCCAAGTAGCTAGCTAGAACACCTGTGTTTTCACCGAAGTTCACAATCACTCAGGTATTTGTATACCTCATGTGTTTCTTAATTATGAAGCATAATGGAATCCGGATTATTAACGACTCTAAGACCAAGATAGGAATATTTTTATTTCATAAGTTGAAATTAGATTTATATAAAATATATACGAAGCACAATTTCATTAATATATAAGAAAAATCGTTTAAGGAAATTATATATATGTACACTCTAGGAACATTTCATCCCAATGCTAACTTTGCGACTAACTAATTAATCACATCTATACTATATATAAAGAAAGAGGGCAAACGGTATTTTTTTTTCATCATGCTAAATGTACAAAAATAATGCTATCACAAAAAATAATGACAAGGTAAGTATTAAAAATAACAACAAAATAATTTTTTTTTTAATATTTATTTTTTTATTCCATTCTTTTCCTCAATTATAATTTTTTTTTCCAACTTTAGTGTCTTCAAGTTTATCATGTTATTCTATATAATAAATTCATATAAAAATATTCAATAATTAAGAAAAATTTTTCATTACTAAAAATAAATAAATATTTTTAATTTGTTATAAAAAAAAAAAAAAAGACAAATGCATCATGTATATCACGATTGCTAGTTAAACTAATCCATCAAAGAAAAATAAAGGACCAATTAATTTTACTTACCAACTGTGGCCGATTCAAATGTGGTGGTGCCGCCTCCAACACTCTCACTTCCGGTAATAATAGTCTTCCCAATACCATCACCCAACAACATAATATTCTTCAAACCAGTCCCAATATTCACACTCTCCCTGTAAATCCCTTGTTTCACATAAATCACATACCTCCCACTCCCCGACCTTTTTCCGGCCGCCGCAACAGCCGCACTCACAGTCCTATAATCACCGGAACCATCCTGTGCCACCACCACATTAGCCCTTGGCGTTGATGACTGTAGCAACTTCCGGTCACCGGTGGTCACCCAAGTCGGAAACCCATCTTTTGGACTCGTCGGGGCCTCCCCATAATACGCATCCTTGTTCAAAGCCAATGCATTACTCAACAACATACTTACGTTATTCGACATAATCGGAAAAACAAAGTCCGTGATACCAAAATCCAGAAAACCGGATTTGCACGTTTCGAGATTTGTTAAGGCTGTACTTAGCCATGTTTGAGTATCGGCTGCAGTACATTTTGTCTTTGGATCAACTGTTTTATTGATCCTATGAATGGTTTCCTCATACAGCTCCATGCAATCAGCCCACGCGGCCTTTTCCTTATCGTTTCTACATTTTGAGCCAACTCGGTACAAGTTGTTTTGCTCGTGCGTGGAACGATCAAGGGCTAATAGAGCCGACATTTTAAAGAAATCGGATTTTCTTTTGATGGGGACGTTGTATTTAGGGTTATGTGTGAAGTAATATTCACACGGTTGTGGATGTGGTGTTTGGCTGCACCAAGCTTTTATTGCAGCGTGGGAATAGCCGGAAATGGCCGGGGAAATGAAGACGAGGAGAAGAGTTAGGGTTAGGGTTTGGGTTAGGATTGTTGTTGCCATTGCAGAATTTCGAAGGGTTCAATTTTGGTTGAAATTCTTTGTTCTAAGTTGATGGCTATATATAGAGATATATGTTAAGGATAATGGAGTGGCGGATAACTAATAGAAATCATGGGTTAGGTAAGTAAAATATATGCTCAATCAACTACAATCTATACTTGTTTTAATACTTTAATGTAATGCTAATCATGCAGCTGTTTATGCGATTAGTATTATTTGTATAAGAGTTGACTCTTTTGGAAATGGAGCAAGAGAGACTGGGGCAGGCACGTAACGCACAGAGGAAATATTTCTACAACCAAGTACCAAAATTATAAATTTTTTTATCCTTAATTAGACTTTATGGCGTAATTTGAATTCCATATGCTACAAAAATATTCAAAGTCCATATTCGTTTGGAGGTTGAAAGTACGACAATTTTCATGCCATGTAGCCTAAATGAATGGCTCATACCATTCATTTGTGAGCTTAATGCATTTCCACGAAGTTAATAATGCCCAAAATATAAATGTCTCCACTTTGCAATTAATTTTTCATCTTATAGGTTTGGCATCATCTAACTAGTTAAGTACATAATATTATTTATTATATTATATCAATCAGAGTAGCAAGCATAACTCGTTTGTTATAATTGAAATTAGTTTTGGTGTTTTTTTTTTTCCCATCCTGGAAAATCATAAAATTAGTTTTTGGTGTAACAAAGTCAGATTAGGCCAGAATTATTGTTATTTTTGTTTAGTATGGCTTTCACGAATAAAAATTAATTGTATTGCATGACTAGTTGGCAAATTAAATTTAGTTTGCCAACCCTAGGCACTGTAATAGGATAGATTATCGATTAATGACTATTTATAAAGCTCTTTATAATTTTCAAGCTGTCTAACTTTTATTAATTAGTTTCACATTTAACTTGGTAGTTTTATTTAAAATTGTGGCAGAGTTGAATTAGAGGTCCAAAACAAGGAGAACGACATAAATTTAATTATAGACTAATCAACTTGCAAATTTCACTTTCCCAGTTTGACTTTTTAAAAACATACTCGAGATGTATAGAAACATTAAGAGGCCGTGTTTCAGTAAGCTAACAACACCTTGTTACAAAAATTACTGTTACCTAAAACATACTATTAGTGATAAAATGAAACTATGAAATTAGTTATTGTCACTTTATTTATATTATTAATGACTATATATCTATATTTATCATATAATTTTTTGTCACATGTAATTTTTTTTGTGGTGATGTTAATTAATTACAAATTGCTAACATTTGTAAGCTCAAAGATCTTATGTTAACCAAATATTTCAACAATTTAATTATTTTTAAAATAAAATCTAACTTTTGTAAGCTCAAAGATCTTATGTTAACCAAATATTTCAACAATTTAATTATTTTTAAAATAAAATCTAACATTTTATAAGCTCTAAAACCATCTTATAAAATGTAGGAAGTTATAAAATATTTTAACTAAGCTAAGCTTAACCAGACAGCCTTTAATTAGTCTCCTGATTAACTCCAAGTCCCCATCATATTGCTTGCATTCGCTAGTTTGTGCGTTCACATTAAACTTGAATTATTTCAATGTTTTAATTAATATAGGAAGAAGTCCAACACTTTAGAATTTGAATTTTCTTTTAAATGTTCCCTTTTAAATGTCATAAGAAAAACTAATTATTTAATTAGCGATGTGATTATCGATTTCATAAGAAAAACTAATTTTTCAAGAAATTCTGAACAAAGGGCTTTTGCCTTTGTTAATCTATGGGGGCTGCTCCCCCTCTAAGATAGCATCATCTGGATATATAATAATTCCAGGTGGTGTTCATATCAGAGAAGACCAACCTAAATGGCTACGACAATCTTATTGTACATTAAAACTAAATAGGGGGAAAAAAAGATAATAAATAAGTAAAGAAGCATTAATTTTCATACACATAGGTAGTTTTAATTTCTTCCCGAAGAGGCGTCCACGTTTCTACCATTTTGTCTGCTTGTGAGGCAAGCACACAGCTAAAGAATGTCTTCTTCAAAACGTTGGACACACCTAAGATAACCATTAAGAAAAATTATATTATGAATTTGCTACGAATATTAAAAGATTAATTCGAAAAGAGAGCAATATATATATATGAATTTGCGAATATTTTTTATGCTTGTGACGAATTTGTATTAAACTTCTCTTGATTTGTGATGAAAATTAAATTATAAAAGTTAGTTCTATTAGTAATCCTGTTATAGAATTAATCAATGATAAAGAATTGTACCGATAAAAGAGAAAAAGAAAAAGAACAATGATAAAGAATTGTGATGGTAGAAAATCCGTCACGAAATCATGTTAGTTACATGTTTCACTAAATCATGTGATGAACTTTTTCTTTAGTTATTTTTTTTCTCTGTAGTAGTAAATTGCATAATATTAGTAAATAAAATATCATAAAATAGTAATAATTAAATTTAAGCTATCTTTATAATATAAAATATTTCATTAATACATGTCAATCATGAAAATGTTATCCTAATTTTATACTCACTAACAAATATGATCATGGTCAATTTCATTTCACCTGAAATTTCCACATTGAGACAAAGATGGTTTCTAAATAAATAGGACATTCAACGCAACTTAGATAATTTGTGTATTACAAAATGCACCAATCATGCTGGATATTATGTGACAAGACATTATTGATCAGAAAAATAAAATATTTTAATTTTCTAAGGATATATTTATCTATCATGACTAACACACATATTATTTATAGTATTAATTCAGCCGTGAACCACGTACCAAATCTAAGATGGAACTTAATTAGTAATTCATTTTAGTGGATAAGCACACCTTATTTAATTCACTAACAAACAATTTTATTGACATTTCTACATTCCTCTTGGAATAATTGAGAGATTTTAGTGCGTTACAAGTTACATTTAATTATTATTTTCTCGTTTTGCTCGCATGCATAGATTATAATATAACAAATGGATTAGCACTGGGGTTTGGCACTGACAGCTCTATATAGTTAATAATAATTTTACACAAAATTCCGCAGACAAAATAATTTACAAAAGCTAATTCGACATTCATTTTATCATTTTTTTTTTTAAGATATGATTCATTATATCAGTAATAGTGCAATTTTATTAAATGAGTACAATAATTATATTTAAAATAAATTATTTAAATTTACTATTGAATGAAAAAACATATTCAAACTCCTAAACTTGTGCTGTTCTTAACTTGGTTTTCTTTCATATGAAAGTTCATGCAAAGAAATTTTCAGAAAAATTGCTAATTAAGTCCAAGTTAAACGATATAATTGTTATACGATTTTCTGTTTGAAACCCACCAAATTTATAGCTTATCGTAGTAATGATAATTATTAGTCACTGGTATATGTAAACTCATTACTAATAATTTTATGATTAATTAGTTTATAATAAAAATGATGCGTTCGATCATTTCATTAATGGGAAAAAAAATCTCAAACAAGTTGAAATT
>JACFYI010001280.1:190210-213156 GCA_014898755.1 Handroanthus guayacan
TTTTTTTTTTTTTTGTTCAACTGAAAAAAATGAAAACATTTTTGCTCATTTTTTTCAACCATAATTTCATATCAAAAAATTATGTTGTGACTATGGTTTTCACTCATATATGTTCACTTTGTCATGAAATAGGATGTGGAAATTGATCACAGGCAACAGCCACTGTAAGATCCAAGATGAGGGGGAATGATATATAAATACGTACTTGTGTTGCATGTCAGTGGAGGCTACAGTTAAAAAATAATAAACACCAATTTTTTTTTTAAATAAAAAAAGAAAAATGGAGAGAATTGATAATAATATTTACATATTAAATTGAAGGGCATTTTAGTAATTTGGTTGTCAAAACACCTCAATCTTCCCTATCAAACATAATGCAACATAAATTACGGAGTTCAATCTTGGCCAAATAATCTTATCTACCAAACATGACATATGTCTTCTAATTTTCATCAATATCTACCAGGCTAAATTATGGTATTTTGCCTAAATACCCTATCAAACATGGCCTTAATATATCAATCAGGTCCAATTGTCCGACCTTGATCACAATGTAAAGTTAGTTGGCCACTTTTATATAGTTATCTAATAACATGGTGATGCAAAACACCAAAGGGTCTTAGATGCCAAATAGGATTCTTAAGTGGTATAACGATTGCAACTATTCAAATTTGGTTACTCCATTGCAAGCTCATTAACTTTGTATAACATACTCCTCAAGAAAAATTAGCATCAGTGAATTTTTATTTCTTACATTTAAACTTGAAAAAAATCAACCAAGATGTATTTCATGCCTTTTCTCTGAAAAAATAAATCACAAACTCAAATAATAGAGAAAAATCAATTTGAAGGAAGCCTCAACAAAACTTACTTTAAATAATTTGAAAGAAATGATGCCACATATGTACCTTCTCCATGAAAATCTAAATAAGGACTGAAACAAACAAAGAGAATAATGGACAAAATCGAGAAAAGTTAGTATCAATGAATTTGCATAAATTACATTTAAGCTTGAAAAAGATCAAAGGAGAATTAAAACAAATAGATAAGAGAATTAATTTAGAAAGAAACCCAAATTGTTAGCATCCAAAAATTTGCATTTATTTTTTAACTTGAAATAAATCAACAAAGACGCACTATGCACTTTTTATGTGGATATATAAATCAGAAACTAAAATAAAATAGCGAGAAAAATCAATTAGAAGGACACCTCAAAAAAGAACTTGCTTTGAACAATTTTATAATATTATGCTATGTATGTACCTTTCCTGTGAAAATTTAAAGCAAGAACTAAATGAACAAAATTAAAATATGAAAAATGTAAAAAAAATGAACAAAATAAGCATATCATTAGGGAAAAAAAAGAAATAATATTCCATACAGAAAAGAGAAAGAAAGAACTAGAGTAGAGAACATTAATATAATTAGAAGAAGAAAAAACTTATAAAATGTAAAAGTTACAGATAAAAGAAAATGCTTTACACATTTTGAATTTTAAACTTACATAATGAGATCAATTGAGTCGCTAAATTTTTGTTACAATGGCAATGTAGTCCTTGTATCAATTTAAATATTTAATAACTCAACTTATCGATTTAAGTATTTAATAACTCAACTCATTTATTGACTTAAAATTGCATAAATACGTATCTTATTTATGTTAGAGAGAGAGAATTACGTGCTAGATTTTTTATCCCTAGAAGTTGTCTATGTGACTATTGTCTACAGTTGAAATTTGAGATGATATATTAATTCATTTTTATTCTAGATTAATCTTTTTTATTCAAGAAATTTTAAGATTTTGTATGTATATTTTTATTCATCTAATATATATGTATGTTTTTATTATTTTTAAGTTAATAGACATATACTTATTCATGTATATTCAAAATAGTTTGAATTTATTTATATTGGATTATTGGCAACCATGTTAAATATAAACAATCAAATCTATTAAATACGAAAAACTTACCTTTCAAAAAACAAGTTTTTCATATTTAATATTTTTGTGTGGAATTGTACTAGTTTTTATTGCTTTAGGTTTTAGAATTTGAATGATTGAGTTTTATTAGTTACTTTTGCGATGTTATAATTAAAAAATTATTTGCAAGTTAATAATTTAATTTTAACTTGAGTTCAAAAAAATATATATAAATATTAATTTGATACCAAAAGTAATTTTTATAGATATTTAATATTAGGTGTAAGCTTTATAATTAATTGCTTGGAGGGAGGGTGGTTAAATGAGACATATAAATAGTTGAGGGGTGTAAATTATATTTAATCTTTATTTATTTATTTCTCAAGTTAACTACTAAAATGCCCTTTAATTGGGAGGGAAACCTCACTGGTAGAGAGCTAGAAGGATGGCATTGAAAAAAATTTAAAAAATAAGGAATATTTTTATTTTAAGGTTAAAAGTCAGGGACCAACGTGAATTTGACCTACAAGGGATTTGATACCACAAAAGAATTGGAATAATAATTTATAAATTAATATTTTACTTAAATTTTCAATAGTCAATAACTATATTCCATTAGATATTTAATTCATGGAATTTGGAATGATAGATTATTTTCCCCTTTGTCATCTCTAAAATTCATGCAATAAATATCATATATTTATCATCCTTAATGGACACAATTTGTCACCACTTTAGGGAACTAAGGTTAGGAGTCACATAATCACATATTGTTTGGTGCATGAATCATATTTCTGACATATCAGAGAATAAATTTTGTTATGAAAGGAAAAGGCCTCTAAAACTCATCATCTCTTTATGTACCTCTGCTCTATAAGTCAAAAATATTTTTATTCTTTGTAAAAGATTATCACAAAAAATAAAATTCACAACTAAGAAATAGAAAGTTTGAAATAAAATGAGCTAAAAGTAAAACCAAATGAGCTCTTTAAGTGGGCTTTAGCCGAAAAAGTGAGAAGTCAAAATTTGTACGCTAGTTGCACAGGAACAAGACGGGACCATCCCATCAAACTCAGATTTTCATGATTTTAGGGAACCTCAACAAATAAAATTAAATTAATAGTTCACGCACTTGTCACTGCCACGTGCACGCAGTGGTACAAATAAAATCTATGTCCCCATTATATGGAGAATGCCTCGTCCACAACGTAATAGACTTAATAAAAGGGTAAATTACAATTACACCCCTAGTATTATTCATAATTAGCAAATATTCCCTCATATTTTTTTAATAGCTTAAAACTCCTCTTAGTTTTGAATAATTAGCACAACACGTCCACTTTGGGGGCAGTGTACTGCATGCCCTTGTTAATGAGACTGGGCCTTGAAAAAATGAAATGAAATGACCTAAATGCCCTCCCAATAATATTAGAAAGCCAGCCTCTTTCCTCCCCATCTTTTCTTCTGCAATTTCTTTCAATCCGTTGGACATGCAATTATGAACTCTCTGGTGAGAAAAACTTCAACTATGTAGCAGCTTCCACCGGCTTTAACATCAGTGTACTCGTAATTTCCGGAAGGATTGAAATTAGTTTTCTCCCACTTTGATTTATTTTCTTCAAAATAATCACGACTCGGAAAAAAGAAAATTTTCAAAATACCCAAATAATGCTAGATGAAAGGTCTTTGATTCTTTGGTTTAGCATTAATTTCTTCTTATATTTCCTAATTTCTGTCCTTTCATCTCCTACTTTAAATTTGAAGAAAGGTAGCAGCTCTCCCTCAAACACGCCGTGCCACTTTCTCTTGCAACCACGCCTCCAAGCACATCTACAATGGCGTAGATCCCACCTTAAAATTTGACGTCAAGCCCCCTCTTCTTCTTCTTCTTCACTATTTCTGAGCAGTAGCTTCTCCATTATAGACGATGATGATTTCCAAGATGGCCCTTCTCCATCTTTCTCCACCGTGCCCAGAGCCAGTTCACTTCCACCGCGGCTCAGACCGCACAATTCAACTATCGTTCGCCCTTCGAAGAAGCTGAAAAAACAAAAACCCGTTCACTCGGGAAAGGAAAATTGCTTCTTCAATGAAATCCAGGCAGATTTGGGTTGTGGGCTGGATTCAACTGAACCAACACTCGATTTGCTGAATTCAAAAGGGGGCGATGATTATTCACGTAGTGAAAATTTGGTAAGGCAATAACTATTAAAGCCTAGTGGAAAGGATAGGGGAAAGGACTGCTGAAGAGTTTTTTGAGGGAAGGACTCAACTCGATGAGTTGCTGAAGCTGTGTGCTGAGATTGGTGACGTTGCTGAAGAAAAGATGGGTTTAGATTAATTTGGGGTTTAGGGTTTGTACAACACGAAGTAAAGAAATGGTTAATTAGGGGTTTAGATTGATTTGGGTTTACTGCCATTAAAATGATTAATTAAGGGTTTAGATTAATCTGGGATTTAGGTTTGTATAGCGCGAGGTGAAGAAATGGCAAGATGAAGAAGACATGGCAAGATGAAGAATTTGTGTTTCCCACTTGCGTTTGTAAGCGTAAAATTGTCTTTCAACCTGAAAATTCTGAAGAAACATAGACTTGGGGCATGTGTGCTAATTATCCAAAACTGAAAGGAGTTTTAAACTATTAAAAAAAATACGAAGGGGTATTTGCTAATTATGGATAACACAGGGGGTGTAATTGCAATTTACCTCTCAATAAAATTGCCATAATCTTCCATACGGTAATCCTAACGTGGTTCATACGTTGACAATCACGTAATTAACATCACGAATATCACCTGAGAAAGAGTTTGGCTCTATATATTTATATGTCTTCAAAATATTATATAAAATGTAAGATATTTAAATGTTTATAAGTTTCACTTGAATTTAGAAATTGTGTTTTTCTTTTTCCCTTTTTTATTTATTTTTTGGACTGGGATATAGAAACAACTAGAAAACTTTATTCAAGATATCCATGTCGACAATAAAATTAATAGATGTTGGTTCACTAAAAAATTTTCATGTATTGCTCATAGTAATAATCTAGTTAGACAGAGAAAAAATTGAGTAAAATATGGTAAATGAATTGATATGGAACATCTATAAATGAATGTTACTTAGCGAATAATATGTAGTTGAAATAGCTTATTGCCTGTATTCATATTATTGAAGGTCAAGAACGATCATATCCCTAAGTTCATATTCTGTTCTAACATTTCGTTTCGTTTAGTTGGCCGAGGGCATGCATCTTCTGTTTTCAAAGTACACAATCATGTGCTGAGCAAAGGGATATATATATATATATATATCACCATCGAACTGATTTGAACAAAAACGTGTTGATCATAAATTGTTGAATAAAGATCTTAATTTGTTGAGGTCATTTGGAGTTTTTTTGAATATACTGATATCAAACCTTTTTTATATCTTAATGTTGTAAAATACTAAATAATATATTTCATTAATCTTATAAATAAATTATCTTGTTTTGCAGTTTTTAATTGTGCACGATTATCTACATACTGTTGGTGTGGGTGGTTAATTAGCTAAAGCATTTCGTAAGTTCCCGTTGGCCGCATGCCTTGTGAATTATATTAAATTTTTTTAATTAATTAAGGATGTTGATTTTCGCACTCAATTTTTTGCGTCATGCATTTCATACTCCATTTTCTTTAATTACAAATAACTTAATTGCCCTTGTTTTTTTTAGAATATCATTCTCAACATTTTTATTGACAAAACTTTTTTTTTTTTCCCTCCATTCCACCACTCTTACTATACTTACAATATTATATTTGTGACTCAAAATTCTTAAATTTTAAATAAAAAATATAGTTATAAGTTCATTATTTAATTCTAAATATATTCTTTTATTTTACAGTTTCTTAAATGCAATTAATTGACTGCTACCAACAAAAATTAAAAAGAAATGTCAACAAAATGTCATTTAACCAATTAATTCGATACAAAATTTTGACTTATAAGATTATTGATTTATTGAAAATTTAATTATTTAATTTGAGTTTAGTCCATTCTTTAGACAATTTGTATTTTAATTCTTGGACGTGATTTGGAAATTCTTCAAATGTCTCAATTAATTTGATTAGAAAAGGATTATGGGTTTTGTAAAATTATCTTAATATCTGATTATTAGGAAAACTTAATAATAAATAGATGGCAAGAAAAAATTATCAAAATTCTGTTCTTAAATTTTTTGAGATGAAAGTCCTGTAAATGTTTGGAAACAAAAAGTATTGAAATGAAGGGGAAAAAGAGGTACTTTTGTCCATGAAAAAATAAATAAATTAAAGAATGTAGGCTTAAGAAATTATATAGGGCAATTTATGGGACATGATCTCTAATTTCAAATAGTATTTCATCTCATATCCCATGTCTGTCTTTGAATACTTGCCATGTGTATTGCATTTATTATTAAATATTTTTATAAGAAAATATTTAATACACATTCCATGTGTTTAAAGTATGGAATGGGAGATGAAAAATTATTTTGGAATAGAGAATCTCATCCAACAATGTAGATCATTCACGACAAAAGAATATATGATGGAGTGTAGGAACTAGGAAGTAAAAAGTGCAAAAATCACCATCCAATAAATGAGGGCAATTATATTTTTTCAATTAAACGAAATGTAGACTAGATCCCTTATTCTAAGCAGTATTTCATCTTCTATTTCATGCATTTGAATACATATTTTATTATAAAAATATTTGGCACTAAATGCAACAAATATGACACGTATTATTTCATCATAAAAATATTTGGTACTAAATGCAACACGTATGACACGTATTCAAAAGCACGAAATAAGAAATGAAACACAAAATAGGAGATCACATCCTAATGAGATGGGGTATGAAATGTAAAAAAGTAAAGAATACAATGCAAAAATTAGCACTCTTAATTAATAATTAGTAAAAGATCCAGTGACAGATCCGATTTTGGGCAGCTTATTCCCCAACGCCGCCCGCGCCCCCCACCACCACCAAATATCATGGTTTAATAGTTGTATATTATTAATTCAAGCACGTGAATCGTGACACGTTCGAGATAAATTACACCAATCAATAATATTTTCTCTTGGTTTATTCGTTCATAGCAATAAATCACAGCAAGAAATTTAAGGCAACCTTGTTGGCTTGTATTTCCAAATTGCATTAAAACAATCATTACACAAAGATTATAACACTTTTTACGTATATACTCAACATGGGATGCCAACTGTTGAATTTAAATTCATTTGTCATAAAGAAGATTTATATATAATTTAACAATAAGAAATCATGTCATTTTATTCGTGCCAGAAATACTAAATTACATATATAATTAATAATGAGACTTTATCACCGCTAACACATGCAGTACTTCCTTTATCTAATATCCAAAAATCCCCTTTTGCTTGTACGATTTGATCCATTTTTTGGGTACATAAAACTTCAATTTTGATTATTATATTTCTCTCAAAAGTCTTGGCGAATGAAAACAAATGCATGAAGATGGGCATTAATTGGGTTTTGTCTTTGTCTCTCGCAAAACGGAAGTGCAGGGAACATAAAGAAAGCATAATGACCACGTATCACACATAAGGAAAATCGTGTATTTTGGTTTATAATTTTTGGGGTTTCAAATGTATCTATATATTATTTATCCCAAAAAAAAAAAAATTGTCTATATATGTATTAGGATTTATTTCATTTTGCCCCCTTTTACTATAAGGGTATAATCAAAGACCCCATGTACTATATAAACCTTAAAACACTCCCCTAAGCTTCTCCAAAGAAATTAATTATGACCATTTTGCCATTGCTGATATACTATATATTGTGTACTTGTATTTTATTAAACAAAAAGATGTTGTAGAAAAAAAAAAAGGAAAAAGCAAATGGTATTATTTGAATATATCATAGTTTGTTGCTTTAGCAATAAATAATACATTTCACCTTTTCTTTTTTTCTTTTTTCTGGAGTAATGTGGCTATAAAATATTCAAATAATAATTTTTTGTCATATATTTCTATATATGTTTGTTAACATTCTTCAGATTTTCTATGTAAGCTTCCCCCCCCCCCAAAAAAAAATCCCATTGTCTAGGATTTAAATGTATTTACTAATTGATTGAACTAATTTAGCCTTCATGCAATTAATTTTCTGATTTTTAAATTAATTTTATAAGTCATATTATGATTTATTGATTTTACAATCCTTTTCTTTTCCAAGGCGTTGAGAGAACCGCGTCTGCAAATCTGATACTGGTGTTAGTGATGATGGTGCAGGAAACAATGGCGTATTTGTCCTTTCGTATTGTACATGTTTGTACCACTATTTTTGAGATTTGTCTTATGTACAGCAATGTAGTAATTGCTTTTTTGGTGGTGGCGACGGTGCTGGACTCAATGGCGTGTTTGTTATTTCGTACCGTACAAAATTTTCGTCCCACTACTTTTGCAATTTATCTTATGTACGGCAATACAGTAATTGCTGTGGGAGAAATTAGTCTAATTTTAATGGTATAAAAATTGGATCATGATTTGGCTATACGCAATTATTATGTAAAAAATGTAGTTCTATTTATGGTATGATGAAGAATTAAATAACAACTATAAATCACTTACCATGTACAGAACTTTGTTAATTTTTCATTAACAAATCTTGCTCGGATCAAGTGCCGGTTTTGATTGTTAAAGAGATGGCTAGAATATTAATTGTATAGAGTTGAGCATTAAAGTATAAGTGTTAGTATATTTCAAAAGAGGAAAAGATTGGCAAATTATGAACGTATGGTTGTGTTGATATAAAGTTGCAAAAGTATATTAATTTTCATTTGGTATATAGTTATAATATATGATCTAGAAACTTATGATCATATTTCTTTATTTTATGTGATATTGATTAAATTATGTTGGATGAGAAACTAACTGTCTATATTTCTTTGTTGTTATTATTATTATTATTATTATTATTATTATTAAAAATAAGTAAAATAAGTTTTTAATAATAAAATGATTAAACTGAAAAGAAAAATATGTTTAAATAAAAAATATGAACAAGTACTACGATTGCATGTGGAGTGAAGAATTTAAAAGTTAAAAACTTCAAATTCATATATAGGCTCATTTGGATTATTTTAAATTACATTATATATATCAGAAAAACCCAACACACACTTATTATTATATAATGTTCTTAATGTTAGAAATCACCTAAAATTATCAACTATTAATCTTTTTTTTTAAAGGTAAATTCATAAGGTAACGTCCCGTTTGTATCTGAATTTGACCAGCTAGTATTATTATTCAATTCCTCTTTGCGTTCTTCTTTATTATATCAATATCCAATTTGATTACTTTACATGGCAAGGAGACAATTCTAGCTACACTGAAAGCTTTGAATATAAAGGCATAAATATATATGTGGGAGTGTAGACTGCAAGATGGATTACAGAAAGCGGGGGGGATGAAGTGGCTCTCTGCAGTGCTTTCTGCATGCCTTTTCATATTTCTAGTGTAAATTCAAATTTCTAGCATTTTTAATATTTCAAAATAAATAATAAATGCAACTTTCTTCTACAGTTTCCAATCCAACCCCCATCTTGGCCAAATATTGTCACCATTTTGTTGTTCATTACACATCTAGGGTGCAATTGAGCTGAATCGGATATAAATTTTCAAGCTCGAAACATATCATTACACATCTAGGGTGCAATTGAGCTGAATCGGATATAAATTTTCAAGCTCGAAACATATCATTACAAAAAAAAAAAACATGGGTACCCGTTACGAAAAATACTGTTACAAAATAATTTCGTTACTAAGACTACAGATTAGCTTAGCTACAAGCTATCTGTAGCAATTGTTAATTTAATTTTTACTATTAGTTAGGGTCGATTTCCTAACTAAACATAATTAACTACAATAATATCTCCTACGGATTGCACTATGGTTAATTCATAGCCGAATCCGTAGCAGGTGCTCTTTTAGCTAACTTTAGCTACAAAGTTGATTGTAGTTAATAGTAAAAATTGACATATGCAGCGGATAGTTTGCAGCTAATTTGTAGCCTTAGCTACAAAATTAATTTTCTAGTAATTTTTTTCATAACGAATGCGTAGTTTTTTGGTAGTGTATGTATTAGCTAGGTTTGTGCTGCATTTAATTCAGTAAATTATTATACATAATTTAATTATTCTTGGTTTAAAAATATATTATGTTATAGTGTAATATATGTAAATTAATAATACTCATGGCATGAGTCCATATACTAACGGTCAGATCAAATCAAGGCGAAGCTCAAGCTTGACCTTCAGCTTAGCTTACGAGACAAATGAGTAAGTTCAACTCGTTTACACTCCCTATCCACATTAGGAAAGTAAATTTCATAGGTTCTTTTTAAACACGTATGGATTAAATGATAATATCATGTATTGAAATACTGATATTTCTGTGTTTTCATCTAATGGATTATAATTCAGGATGTTATTGTGTATTGATCTGACTGTATATAACTCAATTTGGATACACAATTGGGTAACATGACATGAGCCTTATTAAGTTTCGTGTATGTGGGCTCAAATATGATTCAACACAAGCGATCACTCATAACAGTATAAATTGTAGACCTTATAATAATGATTGCGTTTTTTTTTTTTTTTCTCTTTTCTCCTATGATTATTCAATTTTATATCATTTAACCACATTGCAATAAATTCAATATTCACTATTGATTCATTGAGAATTCAAAGAAATACTTTAAGCAAGTTTGTCGTGTTTGTATTCAAAGTGAGAGTTCTCTTAATTGCTGGTATTAATTATCACCTCACATGAGAATTTGAAATGCATATAATCATGCAATGATTTTAAAAAATTCGTTTTGCAAAATTTGGAATTATAAAAGCTTGCTTTGATGTTATTATCTTTTCTTTCCTTTTTCTTTATTTTATTTTATTTATTTTTTGCAAATTCTTATATGTTTGATTTTAGAAGAATTACGAAAATTTCCAGCAAAATTGAAATCCAGGTGTAGTCAGGAATGGTAACTGACTCAAGTCCTCCCGTAGATAAACTTTGGCCATGATCCATACATAACATTCTGAAAAAAAAAAAAAAAAGAAGGTGGCAACCCGACTGGCAACATTTGTCAGCTAAGACATGGTGAGTTATTCTAATGAACGCAATTTCTCCATTTGTTTTACTGTTGCGATTTTCACTGATTAGTGGGAGAAAGTTACAATCTCTGGTCTTCTCATTTACCAACCATACACGTACAATAGTATGGTGCAAATTCTAGAGTTTCGGGACATGCTCTATTAGTTAGTTAATATTTAGCCAAAAAAGAATTGAATTTTTCTTTTTCCAATCTAATAATTTGGACTTTAAGATTTCTAGGCAATATTTAGTTTTGTCCATTTCTATAAATTTTTATATGATTACTGGGTCACATTAATTTTTAATAACTTATATCAGAATAATAATTAAAATAATGTGAAAAATATAATGTTGATTGACGTAGTAATCTGAAATTATTAAATTTCTTTATAAATATTTTAAGATAATGATTGCAATTGGAGAAATACTTGGTTTTATTTGCTAAGAATGAAAATACTTCCAAAAGGCAAAATCAACTATGGCCCCTGATCAAGAGACTCTAATACTGGACATGGATCTTATTAGTACAAGTATTAATCCCTCAGTATAGTAACTTTTTATTATGTTAATAACTTAACTACGAATAATATAATTACTTACATATAATGAATTAGAAAAACTAACAAAGATTAATCCAATTTTTCCTTAAAAGAGCAAAACCGGGCCTTGACCCTGGCAGGATATGTTTATTCAAAGTTTACAAAAGTTTAAGTTCAAATCTAGCTTTTACATTATCCAAATTGAGTATAGGCTAAATGATATGCAATTATTATTTAATTCTTCACCATAACATAAATATAACTACATTTTTCACATAATAACTGAGTATAGCCAAATCATAATCCAAATTTTATACCACTATAGCTAGATTAATTTCTCCTACGGCAATTACTACATTGCTATACATAAGACGTATCTCGAAAATAGTGAAACAAGAATTATGTACAGTACGAAAGAACAAACACGCCATCCCGCACCCCCAACCCCCACCGCCAAAACTATAAATGAGGCCAACTCCTTCGCCACTGTTCCTTCATTTGCAACAGTAACACCACTACACCCCTATCAAGAAGACTTCCCATATTTGCTATCAAAAAATATCTTCCTATCCGGCCTCCTCTTGAGGGAAAAAAAATTCCCATCTCCAAATTTCAATGGATCAATTAGTAAAAACGTGGTTAGCAAGCAATCGACCTGATCGAAGCGTGGAAAAGTTGCTAGCAAGGAAGGGTTTCCTGGTCAGCACACAATGGAGCTGCTCATTTCGAGACCCGTACCGTGCGTGCAGCTACCATCACCACTTTTCCACCATACCCCGCCACAGCTGTGGGATGTTGGCCGCAGAGTTTAACTCAGATTATTTGCGTCATGATCCCTCCATTTATGTGACAGGATACAATATGATGGCTTACTCTCAGAGTGAATTTCTCTCCGGTAAAGGGGTCAAGCTTTTGGGTTCAATAGAAGGTTTGATTGCAGTGGTTCGAGATGATGGTGTTTCTGCCAAGATTCGGATATGGAACCCTCTCACTGAAATGTGCAGATGTTCCAAGCACGATAATTTTGAGTTTGCTAATAAAGCTTGGGGATTCGGGCGTAGACGCCGAAGGGACCAACCAGATGATTTTATAATTGTATCGATCGAAAGTTTTCCTGATCTTGTTGACAGAACTGTTCCGTTGGCTAAAATATATCACAGTAGTTCCGGCGAATGGTCTAAACTTACGACTAGTCCTGAAGTACGAATTGGAGTCGAAGAGTTTGCATTTGGAGGCGAAGACTTTGCAGTTGGGGTTTTTTCGGGACAGTCCATTTATTGGGTAGACCATGCTAAAGATAATTTGATAGCCTTTAGTTTGGAGACGGAAGATTTTTCCGTTGTTAGAGTACCAGGGGAGATGACGCCAATACTCAATATCTCCGAAGCCAATGGTGGTTTGGTCGCTATTTGTGCAGCCAAAGGTTGTGGAGGCGGTTGGGGTATGTACACCATAAACGTTCACGTATCCAACGACGGAGGGATTGAATGGATGTCAAGGCAGATAGAGCTGGATGTGGCTTTGGACCTGGTACTGGGATCCTTTGGCCCGTTTGTTTTGCTGCGAAATACAGCGTTCGGATTCGTGATCATTGACACTCGAACAATGAGGTTCGGGCCAGTAACTTCTTGGGATGATTTTCTCCGGCCAAGAAATCTGGACGGACTAGGTGAAGGAGTTACTCGTGTTACCACTTATACCCCAAGCTTGCTCGAAGTGGAAAACTCCAGGAAAGTAATTTTGGGATCAGATATTTTAATGGATTAGTATGTAAATTTTGTTTTTAATTTGTGAACTTCTGGTCTTTCAGGGTTCTTACTAGTTACATTTTAGCTTGTCGATCTGTGGAACTCTCCATGACATTATACTAGTTGGACTAATGAACATGTAGCTAGCTGATAAGATCGTCATTTCCGTATCTGGTCATGAAAAAACATATTGATTTGGGTTACAACTATATTTTTGGTTGTGGGATGCCTGGAAGTTTGCTAGTCTATTTCAATTCTTTTCTTTTCAATTTCTATAATTTTACTTCCGAAAGACATGAATGCAGCAGCACCTCTAATAGTTTGTGATTTTGGTCAAAAAAATCTGAGCCACGTTTGATCCTTTTGCATGCTTAGCCTTAGAGGGAGGTTCTTGATATTGATTAAAAATAAAAAATCGTGTGATCTTAATAACGTAATTAGTACCATTCAGTTATCCTATTGTCAACTGTGTCGAAATATTAAATGTTAATTTGCAGGATCACTTGATGCAAAAACCTTTCTTCAATTGTACCTTGCATTCCCTTATATGTTTCCTCATGTATTAACCAATTACTTGAATATATTTTTCTTTTTCTTTTCTTTTTTTTTTCATCTCATTATTAGTACCTTATTTGGATATTTTACAATAGATTATGACTACGAATTTATAATTTTAATGTTAATAAAATGCTAAAAAATTTAATTCTAAAAGCACTAAAAAGTTTTAGGATTTTATTAAATAAATTATCTAATTTCAGGAGAAAGTAATATTCTTGTTTACATAAGTTTTCTTGGTAAAATTTTAAAAATTCTAAAAATTTATTTAAAAAAGACATCTCATATTTTATAAATTTTTAAGTTATTTAATTTACAATCTGTTATATAAATAATAAAATTTGCAGATTTAAAAAATATTTTGGACAATTGTTTAAAAAAATCAATGAGAAAACGATATAAAAAAGTACAATTAAAGGAAAACTTTTGTAATGACTTATTGAGATCCACTTGTAAATAATGACCTAAAATGTTTCCGCCACAAATTATCATTGAAAAGGTATATTTGTTATAAAAATATACAAAGAAATTTTTCATTAATTGATGAACAATGTTGTCAATTACTTGAAAGAATTTTTTCATTAATTAATGATCATTAACATGATTGAATTATTACAGGAATTAGATATCCTCTCCAACGATGTTATAAGTCATAAGTTTTGTAAGAATTTATATATATAGTTAATCGTATCCTTGATTAGGAAAATGGTAGAGTTTATTGGTATTTGGTGGGTCTAATATATACATATTGCTAATAAATAAAAGATTGTTGAAATTGCGAGATGAAAATGTTGATTTGAATGGAAATATTTTTGAACTTCGTTGAAACTTGAATAATGAAAGTTCTAATATTATAGAAATTTACAAGGCACATGAACTACCTATTTAACTGTTTGTGAATTACCAAATTGAAGTTGAGTATAAACATGTATTGATGTACGGTATGGTTTGCCATTGACATATGGAGTAAATTAATATGAGATCAAAGATCAAAGGCGTTCACATTTCTAGATCTAGCCATATGTGAATGCCAACATGTGAAAAGATCGACTGAGCATTAGGCTGCAATGTAACATGTTGGTTGGGTGAAAATTAATTCAGATGTCTCAGTTCACTTGTTGATAGAAATGCGTACTGTGGTGTTATTGCAAGAAATTATCAAGGCCACTCCATGGCTGCTTTGTTCACAAATGCTGCGTTTTTTATGCTTCTGCAGGAGAAATAAGGGCCCCCCTGATGGCATTTGAAATTTACGGATGAAAGGCAGACAAAGCTAGCAACTTTTGAGACAGACAGACTATCTCTACAAGTAAATATCATCAATGGAACATTGGGTTCCCATTTCATCAATGACAATTCCTATCCATTGCTATGGAGCTCCAAACCTAATGCTTTGTTTTGTTGGCCTAATCTGTTTTGTCTAAATGGCCATTGTAGCCTGTTTCCAAGGTTCCCAAGGAAGTTAATTTTGCAACCAACAATCTTGCTCATTGGGCCTTTCTGCATGATTGGAATGACGTCGTCCCCTTTTACAAAATTTTGGATGATTGCTTTGTGATGGAAAACAAGGTCAATTGAACTTATTCCTCGTTTGGTTAATGAATTTCATGATATTTACCTATAAAGGAAAAAGAACAGAGCCATAATAATCCGTCGAACCAATAATACGTAGGAAAGCAAGGATATGGTAAGAAAAATAATAAATAACAGTTTGGCCAATGAGAACTACGTGAAAACGGGAGTGCCCCAATAGAGACCACGTATGCCCTTGAACATGCAGAAACCCGTTGATATCTCCTATAAATATATAAATCAAAAAACAAATAAAATATAAAATTGATTAAGAGCATGAGCAAATGGAAAGCAGAGGATAAAAAACTTCACATGTTGGTCCCCAAATCAGAAGCAAAAGAATTCTTCTTCAAACTGTCAATTATTTCGAGAACCATATAAACAACCTCAGGTGTTCCATCCATGGAGTTTATTCGCTACAAACCACAGTCATATCTGCACTGATAAATGTTGCCCCTTCCATTGCTGATCTTTCTTAGAACTAAGCATCAATACTGCGTCCTGGATATACCGGTAAGCTCATGATCCTCTTATCCATCACAGCCCCCCCAACTGTAAAATGATAAAGGCTCTCAAACTTGGATTCTCTCAACCCAAGAGCCTTGTTAACTGCCCAGAGGGAGGGAAAAAAAGGGGGAAAAGGAATCATTCCACGGTGTTAGTACATACAATCACATAACACAAGTTTATTATCAAAAATTGCCGTATAAATCCTCCTTTCCTCCTTTTAAAATAAATAAATGCTTTGAATTGCGAGGCTTAATGCTAAGTTGTCTGCAGATTTTAGGGTTAAGAGTACCTGCGTTTTTCCAACTTATTAAGCAAGTACGTAAGATATCCATGCATTTACATACACTAAGTAGATTTTACTAGAAAGAAACCATTCAAACCAGTGAAACGAATGCATGATCACATACCATGACGACCCAAAAAGCAACCAATTCCAGTAGCAGAAACACCAACCGCATGTGCTTCAAGATAAAGAACTTGACCAAGTACTCCGGCTTCCCAAAAGAGACGTGGATACATCCAAGCGCCGGCTTCCACCAAAGTGGGCTCAAGACGAGCCACCATACCCAGGCTGAAGCAACCATCACTAACGATTTCCTATACAAAAATGGTGAAATCTTTAGAAATTGGTGATTGTCTTTTTTCAGTACTCTCTTAACATTTTCAGTTCTTAACATGCTCTCATTTTCAAGTAAAGAATCCATGAATTTCTCAATTACCTATTCCACATATTGAAGAGTATAACAAAAGAAGATAAACAGGATATGGGCTCACACATCAGCACATAAATCATCCTTTCATACGAAAAGTAACAAAAACAAGTCTTACACATATTGAAGAGTATAGTAAACTATCTACAGAACTTGCAAGCCCTTGTAGGACAAAGTACGGACGAAAACTTGAAAATACGAATACCTTGTAGCATAAAAGCAGTTCAGGAGGCACCAAATCACCTTGTGCGAGTTCATAAAGTGGAAGATCATTGGGGCATCCATCCGGCTTCACCCACTTAAAATCTGATCTCATAGCTGTCCTCAGCTCATCCAAATAGCTCTCATTCCTCACCAAGAAGTACAATCCATCCGTAACACCCATAACCCTACGAACAGAAAGAACAGCATGAACTTCACAATCCCAAGGCAAAGCCCGAAATGGCAATGCCAATTGCTTCCCCTGCTTGTGTCCACTTTCGCCACAACCTGAAGGCAAACAGTGTAACAAAATCTGATAGAAAGTTTCTCTTTCCATTGTGGTTAAACCATCCATACGCACGGCACTCCTCCGCTCCCTCACCACTTGGCTTAGATTAAAGCCCTTGTAACAACTATCACTAATCATCCCACTACTCCTAAAGGGCACAGAAACCAATTCGTTCGTCATTGTTAATGGCTTCTTCACGGCCTCTGCTGTTCTATAGACCATATCACAACATACATGCCGTTCGCTAAGCATGTTAGGTTTCCCCTTCCACTCAAGATCCGAAAACTTCGATAAAGCCAATCTCAGCTCCTCATAATCCACCTCAATCTCCTCTCGACCTTTGGGGAAAACCAATAACACGCAATCAGGATGCTCAAATTCAATATCCGGCATTGTCTCCCTCACCGTCCCGCTAGGAATCTCTGGAAAGTTCTTTAGTCCCATTAATTTCAACAACTCTTCGTACCCAAACCCATCTAAAACCCTAACATCCCACCCAAGCCCAGCTGCAGCCATGGTGACTGCCCCTATCGCATGCCCCACATCAAGATTACAGTGCCTAAACGCAGTATCACCGTAGACCGACGCCTCCCGCAAGAAAATAGACGAAAATCCAATCAGAAAAGAATCCTCAGGAAAACATCCCGCGAAAAACCCAGATGGGATTTGCACTCTAAACTCTAGTACGTGGTCCTTGGGGGCGTAATGCGCGACGAAAGGGTGTGTAGAGAGGGAATCTATGGCTGGTGAAATGACGTAGGCTTCCGTCGGGTGCAAATTCCCGTTGCTTGGGTTCACACGTAGCGACCATGTTTCAGATCCAGTTGTTTTCCACGCGGATAAAGCGAGGGAATTGTACAAGAGTTGAGAAATGGTGGTTTTGGAGAAGGGCTTTGGAGACGGCAGGGAGTTAAAGAGGGAAGAATAGAGAGGCGTACCTTGGTCATTTGAGGAGGGGTGGAGGAGCGGGAGGACCGGGGCGGCAAGGTAGCGGCGGAAGGGATTGGGCCTGGGCCGATCCACCCGCCCATGTGGACGACGGACGAGATCGCCGTCGGCGCAATTCGTTCGGCAATGGAGTTCCAAGACATGGTTTAAGAGCCTTCGTTTCCCTTCGGCAGTTGTTTCTGAGAAAGAAAAAAGGGTGCGGTTTCTTTTATTAAACATATAATGATTATGGATCCTCAAAAATTGTTCTTAATTCAAAATTTTTGACAAAATAATTCTCCTACTTGATGAGGAAGATGTCTCCATCGATTTCACCAAGATATTCACGCAATTGATTTAATTTCTTACTCCGAAATTAATATACCTGATGTAGAAGATGTTTCCATTGAGTTTACCAAGATTGATTTATATATTTGATTTTTTTCAAAGGAAAACATTTATATTCAATCGTACAATTAATTTAATATATTGCACGGCTTGCTAAATTATAGTCAATTCGTCGGGCCAGAATTGTATGGCTAGTGCTTGTGCCTCAAAGGTAGGGCTTCGGAGGTATTTAATAATGGTCGAAATATAGTTAGTTCACTTGTCCCAATCCAAATTCTTGAATCTTGTAAATAATCCAAATTAAAAAAACAAAAACAAAAACGAAAAAAACAAAAAAGTCATGCTCGATTAGAGTTGGTCATAGAAAAACCTTTCTAATGCTTAATTAGCAAGAGATTCGCTCTAACAATAAAGGAAAAGTAATATAGCCAAGAATAAAACGATTGACTTGGTTTTAATTTAATTGGGCTTTTTTATATTGTTTGGCTCCCATCATTTCATATGGTCATATAAGAAAGATCTCCCAAAGTAATATAATATATACGATATGATCACATTAAAATATTCCACATTTGATGGTCAAGTTAGATCAGTACGAGCTAGACCTAGCCCATATGGAAAAGAGGCAAATCTCGTTCATTGGCTAAGAAGAGGTAATCATGGAAACGGCAAGCCGTCGAATCACGGTCGTGTTACTCCGACCCTATGACTCAAAATTAAGGAAGATATACATTCACACGGATACATTTGCTTGGCCTAATATGTGCTCCACCAGCATCAGAGATCTAATTTAAGAATTCAAATTTTTCATTCAAATTAATTGGTTGGTTGAAGTACTTTAAATCGTACTTGAATATATTTACACAATTCAATTTTAGATATTATTGGAAAGGTACACGTAGGTTGTACATGATTTTATCATATTTAATTTGTGAATACATATTTACTTTATTCAAACTAATTGAGTAATTGTATTAACTTTTTTCTAATTAAATATTTCATTGAAGAGTAGAAAAAATCTAAAAAAAAGGAAAAATAACTAAAATAAATTCAACTAATAGTCCTCCTTATGATGGACATTATCTTGTAGGTTATTCTAATGATAAATCGCACTATCTTTTCTATTTGCTTTATGTAATTTATGATTTCTGTATCTTGATTTTTCCCATTTCATTTTGAACTCAGCCACATTGTTTTATTTTTTCATTTTTTAAATTTATTATTATTATTTTTTATTTTTTATTTTTTTATTTTCAATATTCCCCAAAAACCAAGAAAAAGGGCAGAAAATTCCTTAAGTTGATGTCCTACAAGAGAACACTCATTCACTAATATAAAAAAAAAAATTATTGGTGGATAAGATTTCATCACTCATATAAGACATAGATGACAGATTTGTGATGAAATTCTAATGAATTTAACAAATGAGCCATACATATAAAGGACGACACTTGCGACAAACAATTGGAATAATTTTCTATAACGACGTTTAAACTTATGAAGGAAAATTTGATCACAAAAGTTAAATATGTAATGAACTATACAATTCTATCAGATATGTAGTACTACTCGATGACAAGACATGCACGATCAAATTTTTTCAAGAAACAAAATCCACCGTAGAACTATTTTTGCAATAAATTTCACTAAATTCGTGATATAATCTCCATCGGTATAGGGAATGCATCATGATATGTATGAGGGTTCCATCAAATTTAATGGCAAGAATAAGAACCATTTTGTTTATCCCATAAAGTACAGAAGAGAATCTAAATTCCTATAGTTTTAATTATTCTAATCTATTTCATTTTATTTTTAGTTTAACTACCATACTTTTTATTTTTTTTGAATTAATTAAGATAATGTATCTTTCTCATATTTGTAGTTCAATTCATCTCAAATAGAATTTTAATTTATCTTTCAATATATCTTTCTCGAGTTTTTTAATTTAATTCGTTTTTAATAAAATATTAATTGTTCTTTCATTTTATATTAATTTCTTGTGCTTGCTTTCAATGCATGTCTTGGTCTTTAATTGTTTTGATTATTTTGTTTTAAGATATTCTTTTAAAATGAATTGTAATATTCAATTATTACTTTTAAAGTTTAATTGTATTTACTTCTCATAAAAAAATATATATATAACAAAAGATACATTTAAATATTTATCCTAACACTTCAACTTGGGGCTTAGGGCTTATGGAGAATTGAAGCAGCTATATGTTTTACTGTCTTTAAAGGGAATTTTTACTCTGTTTTTCTAAATTTTTAATGCCTTTTCCACTCTGTTTTCAAGCTTTTCTTCTAAACCTTTTTTAAATCATTTTTTAACGCTTTTCCAAGTTAGAATTTACACATCAGATTTTTTGAAAAAAAGAAAAATAATGACGATTTACACATAAGCATTCCATTAAATGAAATAAGTGAAAGTACATAATTTGTCAATGTTTCAAAAGCTGTGCTATCAATTTCATCACATGCAAGAGAAAGATACCACTTATTTCAGTGATATAAATAGCAGTATTAAAAGCGAAATTTTCCCAAAAAAATAATCAAAATCGCACAAACGTTTGTCTACATTCGCCATCACAAACCACCACTGGCCGAGATCCCATCAACTCAAGTAATAAAAATGAAAATAATAGTACATATACAAAAGGGAAAGAAAATAAATAAATAAATAAATAAGGGTCATATCCTACTGACGATACTCGAATCAAAAGTAAGCATTATATGTAATTTGCTCAAGGCTCATTATTGCAAGATCCCCCCTCGATCATGTTGGCACTTATTACAAAACCGTAGGCAACCAAATTTTTTTACAATGCAACACTTTACAAAATCAAGCCCTGATTTTATCTCATGGGATGCAGAAGAAATGCAGTTATTTGGCTAGCCCTGCCTATTGACAAAGATTTCGAAATCGAAGAGGATACTTAATTTCTTTCTTCATCACCCAGTAAATGCACGAATAGAGGACGTTTGCATGATTTCATAAGTTCTTTGAATATCTTATAAGAGCTTGTAAGATATTATAAAGTGTTTGATAAGATATCATTAGTTCCCAAATAAGGTATAATGATTTTATAAGCTCTTACGAGAATAGAAAGAAGTTCATAATTTATTTTTAAAATTTAAACATGTTCCTTATCTTTAATCATATTAATTAAAAAAATTGTTATTATTAACATCTAACAAGCTCAAAGATCTTATTTTATTCAAATACTTCAACAGCTTATTTTGCAACTAGGTTCTCATATCTTATAAGCTTTAGAAATATTTTGTAAAGTGTAAGAACTTGTAAAATGTATGGAACAACTTAGAGAATGCATGTTCGGCTAAACTTATTTAAAACATCTTATAAGATGTTAGAATTTTATTTCAAAAGTAAATTGTTAAATGTTTGGATATAATGAGATCATCGAGTTTATCAGGTACTAGTAATAGCAATTTCGTAATCAACATGATTAAAATTGAAGGTGCATGTTAAAATCTTAAACATGAGTTAAGAACTCCTTTTTTGTTTTTTTTTTACAAAAGTAGTTTATAAGATCAAAATCACCCAAACACCCTATTAGTGAAACACCTTCCAAAGTGTTGCTTTCGAATGACTTGCCCCATCGATATGTGACTTAAATCGGGTATCAGGTAATTCCGCCTCCCCAAAGTACACGGGAAAAGGACGGGGCGGGGGGTGGTGTTGGCGGTGTGGAAACATAATTTCACCTGGTGGAAAAACCCTTTTTGTTTGGGATTGTCAAACTGGAACGGGGAGAAAACAAAGAGAAATGAGTCGTCACAGGTGGGGGTCCTTTTCAACCGGCTACTCCAAGTCCACAAGCACCCGGCCGCCGAAGTATAAAGATCTTGAGGATTAAACATGATCAACGGATGTAATGTATCTGGACCCAGTGCGCCTTATTACTTCAAGGATTTTCTACTCTTTGCATGCCGCCACCAAATCTAAGCAAGATTGCCCTCTTCATTAATTACCATCACCTCAACATTTTCATGAGTATCTCAGGCTGTATAGAAGCAGAGTCCATTTAATGCTTGTTTTAATTTGAACATAAAGAGAAGAAGAATTGTTGCTCGTAATAATCGCAATCCGGGAACTATGCCTCGCTCCAGGTCTGTTATTGTAGATTATGATTTTATTTTTTTCTTTTTCCCTACCTGAACATACCATTAGTTCATCTTCTCTGTTTACACCAAGTGAAATAAAATATGGAATATAAAGAATGCCACGGACAAACAAGGATTTAGGTAGTGTATACCATGCCAACTTGTGAACGACCATTATCTTCAGTAATTGCCAAGTTCAGGTTTAGCATTACTTTTAATTGCAATTTTTCAATATTATTACAATCCGCTTGGATGATATGAATACAATTTATTGCAACAAATGAAAATCTTCACTTTCTGACCTTTTCATTGGCAGGCCACCTTTGCCAAGAATTAGTGCTGCTA
>JACFYI010001280.1:260039-313312 GCA_014898755.1 Handroanthus guayacan
CCGTCGACGGTGCCGGAGATTGTGTTACAACCCATCAAAGAAATCTCCGGCACCGTTAAGTTGCCAGGCTCTAAATCACTTTCTAACCGTATTTTACTTCTTGCTGCTCTCTCTGAGGTAATCTTTGCTTATGAGTATTGGTTTGTGATTATGATTCTTGAGCATGTTTTTCAGTGTCCACATGTATGTATTGTGCTTTAGGAGTTTGTTTTTCTTGGATCGTGCGTGATGGTGTGGCAGTTTTCATCTATTATGGAAGTTGAGAATATACTGTCTTTGTTAGAGAAGCTCATTTCTATCTACAGCTTAAGCTGTTAGAATTAAAAGATTTGCGTCACTTTTGATGAGATCTCAAAAGTTAAAACTTTTACAAAAAATGTAATCAAGAAATTTCAGTGAGTTTAAGTTCCTTGTTCGAAATGCCTCTCCAGTTCATGACCATGTAGATATAATCGTGTCTTTGAATTCACACGTGGATCTGCCTAAAATTTGCAATCCCTATTATGTATTAGCTCCTTGCAAGATGAGAATACATTTTTAATATTTGTAATGGATTTCACTTCTTTATGTGATTCTTAACTACACATAAAAGCATTTATAGATCACTATGAGGAGAGCAAGTTTTAGAGAAGCGTCACACCTTGGAGCTGTCATATTATCTGCTTCATCACTTTATTTCCTTTTAGAAATGGTTTAGGATTTAGGTCCTCTGTCACTGGTTTGTTTTCATGCTTCTAAGTAACTTTTGACGCCGCTTGAATGTGCTTGATTGTTATGCCTTTGGTCCATGTATTTTTTGGTGATGTTATTGAATATTTATTGCAAATCATACACTTGTTCCAGGGAACAACTGTTGTGGACAACTTGTTAAGCAGTGAAGATATTCATTATATGCTTGGTGCCTTGAGGACACTCGGGCTCCATGTGGAAGAAGACAAAGATAAACAACGGGCAATCGTGGGAGGCTGTGGTGGTCTATTTCCAGTGTCTAAAGAGGCCAAGGATGAAATTCAACTTTTCTTAGGAAATGCAGGAACAGCAATGCGCCCATTGACTGCTGCAGTCGTTGCTGCTGGTGGAAACTCGAGGTATGCCCTTAAGCTTTTCATAATCTTATATCTTTAGTATATTCACTTATCAAGTATACTCTTTCCCATGCTGGATCCTTGAATACTTTTTTCTGGGGTTCTCTTTAAGCTCAAACGTTAGCCTGTGTTCTTGATCGTAATCTTTCACAAATTGTAATAGTGATGAAAAATGTTATATCTGCTAGCGACACTTGACAAAAGATGTTTGAATTTTATGGCTATCAGTTATGTACTAGATGGGGTTCCCCGCATGAGAGAGAGACCGATTGGCGATTTAGTCTCTGGACTTAAGCAGCTTGGAGCGGATGTTGATTGTTTCTTAGGCACAAATTGTCCCCCTGTTCGTGTTGTTGGAAAGGGAGGTCTTCCTGGGGGAAAGGTCTGTCTTCCTTCTTTTTGAAGTAACACTCGATTCATTTAATTTGACAGCATTATTTGTGTATTCCTGGAGACCAACATATTGCGTTGCTTGATTATATTTTTTCCATTGATATTTTTAATGAGAATCAATGATTTATTTTGCTTACTTTTGGCAGGTCAAGCTCTCCGGATCAGTTAGTAGCCAATACTTGACAGCTCTACTCATGGCTGCTCCCCTGGCTCTCGGAGATGTTGAAATTGAAATCATCGACAAACTTATTTCCGTTCCTTATGTGGAGATGACACTTAAGTTGATGGAGCGCTTTGGTGTCTTTGTAGAGCATAGTGACAGCTGGGACAGATTCTTGGTTCGAGGAGGTCAAAAATACAAGTAAGTTCCCGTACTCTTGTGTTTAAGCAGCTTTAAGAATTTAACTTCATGGGAATTTGAAGGATATTTTTCATCAGGTCTCCGGGGAATGCTTATGTTGAAGGTGATGCTTCAAGCGCCAGCTATTTCTTGGCCGGTGCAGCTGTTACTGGTGGAACCATTACCGTTGAAGGTTGTGGGACGAGCAGTTTACAGGTATTTATATTGTGCCATATACTTCAGTTATTGTGTGTTCTTGTAGTAGTTGATGTAGTAGAAGCTGTGCCATCACTTATTACACCCCTTTGCTAGCCGAAAAACATATGTTGGATCTTGTTGGATCATAAATCCGTTAACATATGTGTTGTCATTGATTAGTTCTATGATTGAATTGAAGTGGTCAGAGAACGCTGTGATGGAATTTGTGAGTTCATCATGGACCAAACAATTGTTACAGGAATATATCACAAATTTGTCTGAAGCACCATCATTAATATATATATATGTATGTATGTATGTATTTCACCCCATTTTTAAATCCGTTTGTGTTCCACAACAAATCCACCACAATATCGTCTACCTGAAACAGAATTCTGTGCATTGCAAATTCTCCAGTCGTGAAGGGGCTTTTACTCCTTGTGACTATTTTCTCACAATATGGATTTTATAATCTTCTTTTCATCATATTTTCTCTTTTTTGAAGGGTGATGTTAAATTCGCTGATGTTCTTGAAAAAATGGGTGCTGAAGTTACCTGGACGGAGAATAGCGTCACTGTTAAAGGACCTCCACGTAATGCATTTGGAAGGAAACATTTACGTGCCATTGATATCAACATGAACAAAATGCCCGATGTTGCCATGACTCTTGCTGTAGTGGCACTTTTTGCTGATGGACCCACTGCTATAAGAGACGGTATGGCTACCTTTACTTAGAGTTTTAATACACTCATACTAACCCCTTTAACCATAAGCATCATAAGAATAACGACAAAAATAACAGCATTAGAAACTACCATTACAACAAGGACAAACATGTTAGCATATTACAAACATTGTTTCCTTTCTTACTGTTGTCTGCCTTTAATATTACTTTCAAGTTGAAGCAAACTGACCTTTTCTCATATCTCTTTGCAGTTGCTAGCTGGAGGGTTAAAGAAACTGAACGGATGATTGCCATATGCACGGAACTTAGAAAGGTTTATTGCTGCTTTATACACAATTCTAGTTTTCCACTTTCTTTTATGTAAGGGATTAATTACCTGTGCATCCCTGTAGTTTGCCCTAATTACATAAATGCTCCCATGGTTTGAAAATTTCCAGTAACACCTCATGCCTTTAGTTCAACTGGCGGTTAAGTATACAAAACTTGTATAACATTGCAATTACACCCCTAGAAATCTAACAAAATGACTTAAAAATTGTTAGTAGGCCCCCTGAACACAGGTCAAGCCTTGTTAAGTTTTTTTGGGTAGGTGGACTGACTGCACAATGTTATTATAATTTCTCAACACGGAGGTCTTTCTGTTGTTAAGCTCTCAAGGGGTGTTTTTCCGATTATCCCTTCTTTTACCTAAACAACGCGGCAAATCGATCATTTTTCTATCTCATTCATTGATATTTGCGCTATTGAATCCCAAATTTCAGTTGGGAGCAACAGTCGAAGAAGGGCCAGATTACTGTGTGATTACTCCACCAGAGAAACTAAACGTGACAGCCATTGACACATACGACGATCACAGAATGGCCATGGCTTTCTCTCTTGCTGCTTGTGCGGATGTTCCAGTTACAATCAATGATCCGGGCTGCACCCGTAAAACCTTCCCCAATTATTTCGACGTTCTTGCTTCATTTTCAAAGCACTGAACAGCATCTCTATATGCCTAAATCAAGAGCATGATATCTATGGATTGTTATCCCATCATTTTCAGACATACCCTAGCGGCGTTGTTGACGAGGAAGAGAAGGCATCCGGCAGCCCCAAATTTTTTTCGCTTTCATGTTAAGAAATATGTACTGAGATTTTGAGGTTGTTTGTAGTGTTGAAACTCTAAAGTGAGAATCATTTTGTTTATAGAGATGTTCATAGATCGAACGTACTGTGTGACCATTTGAGAAATAAATGTTGTTCTTGTTTGTGGGATTACATCTCGAACCAAGTCCAATGCTACTTAGTTTGAACTTAAAGAAATGGGGATGGAAATTGACATGCTATTTGGTGACCATTCTAGAGAACTATCAAAGCTGGTTTCTTAACTATCTCCCATGGGACTCGAACCACAACTTATGTGGCTATTTGATAAGAACAGAATGGAAGCTTACCACCAATCCTCCCCTAATAGTCAACTATGCTATGAATGTGTACAAATACTCTTTCATACTTGTCCAAGGTCGCCATATACAAGAGGGTATTGGAATATTATTATATGTTTAAATAATATGATGCTACTTTCATTAACCCGTTGATATGAATACAAACCCATTGCAATAATATTCCATTGACACTAATGGAAAATGATTTGTTTTAAAAACAAATTTCAAAACGAGAATAATTTATAAACTGTATCATTGTAAAACTATGCTATTAATATGTACGAATACTTTTTGATACTTGTCCAAGGTTGCCATGTCGAAAATGATATGAAAAATATAACTGCATTGCAATATATTTCATCGACACTAATAATGAAGAATTTGTTTCAAAAAGATATCGAGAATAATTTATAAACTATATCATCGTAAAACTTCTAGATATATCACATAAAATAATAGAATCTACATCTAATATAGTCTAATGATTAATAGGCTTTAAACACTTTTTAATTAATAATAGGCTTTTAAATGCTTTATTGGTACGGGTATTTATTTCATTCTAAAGTTCGAACCTCCAAGGAATGATGGTACAATAACTTAACTGAACTTAGGTGCAACCTAATGGGCTCCATTCCACATCTGGCCCATGCACCAAACTTTGACTCCTTTAGCCCAATTATCAATATCTTGATCTAATGGGCCCCAATAACCTCGCATCGTCAGTTCAAGTTAATAATTAGAGCTCCATCCATATAATATTACCCAACCCATGAGACACGTATCTATAAGTGCAATAGGGATAATATATTAAAATATTCCTTATGATTTAAAATATCACAATGATGCCCTTATTATTGGATTAACAGGAAATTTATTTGTAATATTTCAATCAGTTTGTTTTACTTTTAGGGGATTTAAATGTGATGCGCATGTGGCATTATTATAATTTTTCTAAATATATAGAAATGTTCCCGTAGTTATATCAAATTTCGCGGGTGCTATGCTAATTATCTCTATAATATATCTTTGTGTATATATATATGTAATGCCAACTGAGGTGGTGCAATAAATAAAAAGGCAATGGAACATGATGGCAACAATAAAGAGAGGAAAAATAAAGTGTATTGAGACATAATTGTGTCACCTTCCCATATGGGATTGTCACATGGCGCGGGCGGTTGCTCTGGACATTGTTATTCTTATTTATTTAGTTTTTGCCACATTTTCTATTCTGCTGTGTTTTGTATCCAATGTTTAATTCCAAATTCAATTAAAATGAGTTCACGAGTGTACGATTGATTAACTCTTGCTTTTGGCATTTACAGTCACCTAACCTTTTTGTACAACCCATCTTTCCTTTTGATATTTTGGAAATGATCTTGACCATATATAAATTTGCACTTGTAAATTGATAATATTTGAAAAAAAAAATTTCACATGATTCAATTGCATATAGATAAAAAAGAATTGAATCATATGAAGAAATGTACTTATTTTCTTCTAAATTATGGTCACGTTGTTTAAAAAATTGACCATATCGAATAAAAACTTCAATATTTGGTAATAAATTGACCATATCGAATAAAAACTTCAATATTTGGTAATAAATTGACCATATCGAATAAAAACTTCATTATTTGTTATGAATATTGCGTCGCTGAATTTTGTATTTGCTTTAATTTTGATTCGACCTCCTAGTTAATTAGTCAATGTAAGATAGTACTAATTATTTCTTTTATATATTTAATTCTAAAATTGATAAAGTACTGCTAATTTGACCAAGTAGTACACAAATTGCAATATATAAACATAATGTTGTCAGCTAAATTTATGTCTACCCCAAGGAGTACTCTATACATATATATAAAATAAAATTCAACAAGTAGAAGGATGAATCCACTAATTTGTATTCTTTTTCCATTTTCTTTTTCTTGAATATAACTTTTTTTACTTCTAAGACACTAGGAACTTTCTCTTGAAGTAAACTATGAGTTTGGTAGAGTGATTTGATGATAATAAAAATAATATTTATATGATGGTAGCCTAATAAAATAGGGTCCTAAATAAGGGGTATTGGGAAAGAGGCTTTTGCCTTATTCTCAAGTTTGTTTCACTATTACTACACATTAAAATGTGACTTCCCCCCACTATCACTTGACTTTGTCTCCTTTTGCATGGACTTAAAGCATTAAATTGACACCTCTATTTCACATTCCTTCATCCCAAAACAATAAGATGGAAGAGAAAAAGGGTGGGTATAGAAATATAAAAGAAAAAATAAAAGGAAGTGGAAAAAAGGAGGGGAAGAAAATCAAGACCATATGACTAGGTAAAAATGTATGCAATGCAAAGGAAAAATTATTGGCATAAAGTGTTTATTTATTTGTATAAAAGTATTGCAAAGTGAAAAACGACATAAACAGGTGAAAAGAATTTAGGCGAAATGGGATTATTTGGTATGTGAAAATTTTGGAATTTTTTAATATTAAGAATCTTTTGAAAAATTCAATGAAATTTGGTACTTCAAATGACAAGAATTACCATCCTTGTCCTTACCACTAACGAGCAAAGTCTTGAATATGTATTCGTGATTGCTCACATCCAATGTTGTGTTTTATTTGTCAAGATATTGAAAGGTGAAAAGATACAATTTCTTTCTCCATGTCCAAATGGCAGATTAATTGCGTTGTGTGAGTATTTGATTTACTTAGTTACTTTTGAAGAACCTTGCTAAATCAATTCTTCATATTGCTTAATTTTGAAAATTAGATACTGTGTATAAATATGTAGAGTGTTGATCTCTGCTCAAATATAACTTCAGATTTGATCGAAACTTAATTAAAGCCAAATTTATAATGTAAGCTTGATAAAAATTTGAAATCAAACCTTACATATGCAAGTTAATTAAGTTCATTGCATAGTTAAATAATAAATAGTTCGAGTCAAATTTAACTTACCGATAACTTCCACGTTTAAGTCAAAATAAATCTTCATTTTCAAAAAACTCATGAAGTAAAAAAATGCTTCAATTCATTACCTACTCTTTTTTTTTTTTTTGGATAGATAATTCATTATCTACTCAATTGAAGGTAAGAGTGCTAAATGTATGAGGTAGGTTTTGCTTTCTCCATAATTAAAGGAATATGTTAGTTTTAAACTTAAGGCCATATCAATGATCTCATCTCCATTAAAATTTAAGAACAAAGGCTACTACTTGTTAGTGACACCTATCCTTGGTACCCTTGAAGGGACTTCAAAATCAAAAGGAAACCCCCATAATGCTATGGATTCTCTTCCAAAATTTTCCCTTTTGGTGGTAACAAAGTAACTTGATTAACCAAATTCCTCGAGGAAATCTTGACTGATAATAACATAATCCATCCAATCCACATAATCTTGTAACAATGAAACAAAATTCAATTTAGGATTCTCAAGAAATTCCATACCTCCACAAATTTTTCACACCATCCAATGGAGTGAGAATTTGGAAACCCTAATAATTGTCCCATAACTCTCATCCACACCATCTCCAACAAACAAGCCCCAAACCCACACTTGAAAATCCCCACTCCACCCCCTAATAAACTATTCCCACACAATATTTATTGGTATGGAATGGACAATGCCATGTGAAAATGAAGGACTAAATTTCAAGGCCCTTTACAACCAATCAAAGCAAAAACCCTTCAACAAACAAAATTGCACTTCCCTTTTCACTATTTTGTCCTTTGAATTCATCCCACTTGAAGAAAAAGTAATGATCATGGAAAAAATCATGAAAAAGAAATTTTTTTCAGAGGACTAAGACTGGTTTTATTTTTATTTTTTATCGAATTCAAACTCGGAAGAAAGAGAACCCTATAATTTAATGCATTAAACTCAATATAATCATGTGTGAATCAAGATTAACACTTACCTATTAATTGCATTCTTGTTTGACTATCTTCTTACTCTTCAATTAATCCGTTTTAAATTTCTTCAACCTCCCTCTTCTCTATTTTAGTCCATCCGCATAATCTCTTCGTTCTCTCTCCAATCACCCAAAGTATTCAATCATCAAAATCTCAAATTCATTTTCCTATAAAGAAAGAAAAGTTAGAAGACACCCCAAACACAAAAGTTACAAAAAGGAGGAAAAAAAATAAAAATACCACCACCACCACCACCACCAACAGCCAGTTCCTGCAAGAAACCAGAAGATTCCCCATCAATAAAAGTGTAGAATACCTTCACCACCATCTCCAAGCACCCTTTTTGTTCCTCCTTCAATCTTTAGTATCACATTCATCAAATACTGATATATAAAAATTACAAATATTCATTTCATTTTCCATTCTAACCCTAGCATTTCAAGAAAATCAGCAGATTGGCCTAAACAAGGGAATTTCCAAGTGGGCACCTCTCAAATCTCCAAGATTTCAAGCGGATTGTGTCACAGATGAAGCACATTGACAGCGCCCCATCGACCCCAGGAAAGTTCAAGATCGAGAAATCTCCATACAATAGGCTGAGACTGCATTCTTCCTTAGCCAAGCTCACTTTCTGGTCTTTTGTGTTCCTTGGCTTGATCTTTGTTTTCTTTTATAGATCACCCGCCTCATCATCCCCTGTCCCCTCGGATCTCTCCAGGAGGTCCCTTAGAACCAGCTCTTATGGAGGACCTAACTTTGAGAAAAGGGTTAGAGCCTCAGCTAAAATCAGGTCAAGAAATGGGATTTCTGTTCTTGTAACAGGGGCCGCCGGTTTTGTAGGCACTCATGTCTCTGCCGCCCTTAAGCGGCGGGGGGACGGCGTTTTGGGACTTGATAATTTCAATGATTATTATGATCCGTCCCTTAAGAGGGCTAGACAAGCGCTTTTAGAGCGTACTGGGGTGTACATTGTGGAGGGTGATATCAATGATGTTGCCTTGTTAAAGAAGCTTTTCGATATTGTACCTTTTACTCATGTTATGCACCTAGCAGCACAGGCTGGCGTGCGATACGCCATGGAGAATCCTAGTTCCTATGTGCATAGCAACATCGCGGGCCTTGTTAGCGTTCTTGAAGTTTGCAAGGATGTCAACCCTCAGCCTGCAATTGTGTGGGCTTCGAGTAGTTCTGTATATGGATTGAATACAAAAGTGCCATTTTCTGAGAGGGATAGGACTGATCAGCCCGCTAGTTTGTATGCTGCAACTAAGAAGGCTGGTGAGGAGATTGCACATACTTATAATCATATATACGGGCTTTCGCTTACTGGATTGAGATTTTTCACAGTTTATGGACCTTGGGGAAGGCCAGACATGGCATATTTCTTTTTTACTAGGGATATTTTGAAAGGAAAGTCAATTCCGATATTTGAGGCTGCAAATCATGGTACTGTAGCAAGGGATTTCACCTACATTGATGATATAGTAAAGGGTTGTTTGGCTGCATTGGATACTGCAGAGAAGAGTACTGGCAGTGGTGGCAAGAAGAAGGGTCCAGCTCAATTGCGAGTGTATAATTTGGGAAACACATCTCCTGTTCCTGTTTCAGATCTTGTGAGCATTTTGGAGAGATTGCTCAAGGTGAAGGCAAAGAGGTTGGTTATGAAGTTGCCAAGGAATGGGGATGTTCAATTTACTCATGCCAACATAAGCTTGGCTCAAAGGGAGCTTGGATATAAACCGACGACGGATCTGCAGACAGGGTTGAAGAAATTCGTTCGATGGTACCTCAGTTACTATGTTAATGGGAAAAAGAGCGCACAGTGATAGAAAATTTTAAATTGTGCGGTAGAATCGCTCTATTCTTTCCATTTTGATTCTTATAATTGTTTTTAACGTATATCTCTTCGTTGCCAATTATCTGTTTTTCGCATTTCTTGATGATGTCATATAAGGATAAGATTCCTGATTCCATGATGAAGAAGCTCTTGTGATTGGTGGCCGTTATGGTGTTTTGATCTGCATCAAAAGACAAACCAACTTTTGTCATTCATGGGATTGTATTGTTGTAGTTTTATCGTTGTAGAATTCATGACTGATAGAACAATTTGGTGATTCTTGGACATGTATCATCTGGATCCGATTCAAATAAAATAGCACATGACAGTTTGGCTATATGATCTTTACGTAGATTCATTAAATAAGTTTGACATCATTTGATGCATAGTTGAAGTCTAATTTTTTTTATATTAACTGTCATGCGCCGGGTTAGTATAAGTTTAACTGCTTTTTCCTTAATAAAAGGTGCTCTATGTTGGTCAAACAATTGGCTTTTCAGGGCTTTACGCGTCTGATGTTTGGACACGTGGTTGCAGCTAGTACTTGGGGGCACGACTTGCTGATTTTGGTAATGAATCTTTATTTGACCGCTGAAAAACTAGATTCGTTAGAACTTAGAATGTTTCTTTACACGTGTTGTGGATATTCACTTAGGATTAGTCAGATATACACGAGGCAAAAGTAATCTTGATTTTATAGGAAATCTGTAAATGATATGATCTTTAGCTGAACACGAGTTGGAAACTATAAATAAATTTATGCATATTTCCATCTTGGAACATCCATACCTAGAACATCGATGTGGATTAAGTGATTATGTTATGAAAACAGTGTTGGCGGAATCTATGCATAAATGCTATCAATCCCACACATTTCAACTGCAATAACGTAGGATGGGGTGTCAACTATGGGAGAGCCTGAAATTCATGCTAATCAAAGTTAGTCTAAAGAGGCTATTATTATAGCTTGAGAAAACATTATAGAAAAGGTTACTTTTTGGCAGAACAAAATTAAAGCCTAAGATATTTCTATGGAAAATTAGGTTATAGCCTCTAGGTATTTATAGGCCGTAAGTTTCAATATGAACAAACAGAAGTGAAATAACTCGTAAACGATGTCCAAGTAGTTCTTAGAAAGTGCTTCTTTCATCTTAGCAATATCTTTATGTTTTGTAAGTCCTCCTTTCAAGTTAGACTTTATTGCATCTAAGGAGGAAGTCCTTATTTTGATCATTATCATGGTTGAAAATATGGGGCACCAATAAAACACAAATGTTCTTGTAGTTTCATTTATGGTCCAAATCATCATGGTCAAAACTGCCCTTCGCATTGCTGTTTGAATGTATTGATGTGTAGAATGAGTTAATTTATAACCGAATACCTCATGATAAATCTTTTCTGTTTTAACTGTTGAAGACGTAAGAAGGATGCCTTTGTTGTGATTTGATGTTTGTAACAATGACAAGTTATCGCTCACTCTTAAGTTGCATGAAAGATCAATATAATGGACTTGTTTGACAGGTTATATATGTGTCACAACTATGTAAATATGTCGTCGTGTATTACTGTGCATGAAAGAATTTGATGCTAAAATTCGTCGATTTTCTTGATGAATTGCGATGCTTTTATGCAGGCATAATATTTTCTAGTTTTCATGTACCAGAATTATGTTGTTAGTATAAAAGTTTGGCAAGGGTTCTGTTACCTTTTTTTCTCTGGGTGATTTCTGTTGGTGAATGTGATTGATTGTCTAGATTTCATTAGCTTTAGTGAGAACTTTTGGCCATCCCAGAAGTAGGGACATTATTGAATAAATTCAACCTGAGTTCTGTTGGGAATTTTATCAAAAATACAGGCATATTTTTATGGTGGCCATTTTTGAATCCTCTAATTCAATATCAACAGGTTACTGATAAATATTTTATTTCATATTCCATGTGGATGGATGTGATGTCATGTATATTGTATTGTCACTTGAGTGTTTTTAGAAAGAAGATATTCGGAATATTTGAATAAAGGGATAATTACCTCTACACCCCCTGAGGTTTGGTATAATTACCATTACACCCCCTGAGGTTTGGTTAATTATCATTACACCCTCTATTGTACAGTGTAGCTAATGCGTAGTTATAATTACACCCTCTGAACGTATGCGGGTATTACAACTACACCCCCTTAAATTATGCATATGTTACAATTACACCCCCTTATTTAAAGGGTTTACTTATAATGTTTAAGATTTTCAGGGGGTGTAACGGTAACTATCCAAACCTTAGAAGGTGTAATGGTAATTAATCAAATCTCAAGGGGTGTAATGGTAATTATACCAAACCTCAGGGGGTGTTGAGGTAATTATCCCTTGAATAAAAGATGAAAGACCTATTGGAATGAGTAGTGATTGTCTAGCCTTCGTTCAATTTAATGCATTTTTCCCAATTCTCCAATAAATGTATGATAGTTTTATACCATTTTTCATATATGGGAGTGTCAAGCGTATTTTATCTCTTAATTAAGTGGTTTCAAAATGAAAATCATTTAATATGTTTGATATTTATTCATTAGGCGAATAAAAGATGAACACGAATTTAATGTATTTTTCGAAAATATTTAATGCATTCTTGATATTTATAAATTAAGCAGAATAAAAGATGAAAATAAATTTAATGCATTTACCTCGACTCTCAGATGAAGGGGTTCTCTGTCGTTCTTGGAAGTTATCTGTTTTGCATTTTAGTAATAGTAACATGATGCCAAAGAAGTGTGAATAAACATGTGCATTTGAGAAAGTCACGTGCATGGATCTTTTTTGGACTGAACAGTAATTTTATTTAATTTTTTTAATTATATAGTAAATTCATTAGAGGACCTTTCTTATTCGTTATTAATTTTTCAATATTATTTATTTGATGGATTCATGTAAGAATTAAATGTATTAATTGTTTCTCTTAATTAAAAAGAAAATCCAAAACAGAATGTGAAAATTGAATGTGAAGACTGCATGGGACTGCCAGAATATCATAGAATGGCTTCAATTTAAATACTTAATTCACCGATGCTTCAGACCAGTAAATGGGAAATTGGAAAAGGCATCTGTTTTTTTCACTCGTAAAGAAATCATGCGATGACAATATTAATGAATGTCAAGGTGATTTTTACACACAACCTGAATGAAACTTATCTATCCTTCTACATGAAATGAACTATCTTCATCAGAAACAAAACTCCCATATAACAAATCTATAAGAAGTGGAGAGAACCTCTTGAAATTCCGAAAGCCAACAAGTTTTTCAGCTTTATAGGATACAAGATTGTCCCTGAAATTGATGAATATGTGCTTTGCTTGAAACCATCACCAGCCCCTTTAATTGAATGGCTCTATCTTATAACTTTAAAACAAACTACACGGGTTGAGCAGCAAAGGAAGCTATACAGGGTTTAGAAATCATATTTCGTTCTTCCGCTCTTCAAGATAAGGCACAGCATATCTGAGAGGTCAGAAGAAGATGAAAAGAAGTTCCAAGACTCGAGCATAAGACGCTTTCTTGAGCCCTTGAAATGAACTACCTGGGCACATATATGAAGCCAGATATGAGAGGATTATTTCAAGAAACCTTAACATATAGATCTGAACACAATAACAAAATCTGTTTCAGGATCGGTTTTTCATTAACGTAGTTATCTTTCATAAAAATGATTCCCACCTTCACATCCAAGGGCATCCCATGAAATTGGCCTGCCCCTTCTGGTGGTGTCCAATTATAACTAGAGCATGGTAAGAAAAGCACTGAAGCACCACCAATTTTGTCTAGAAAAGCCTCTCTTCTGGTAAACTTTTTGACATTGAAGTTGGGGTTAGATCTTACAACCCATGCAAGAGCTAATTGATCTCCAAGCATTCGAGAAGCTTTCATGAATTTTGAACTGTAAACTTCCAGAACTTCTTGTAAGAAAGCCTTCCCCCTTCGGACAAAGCAGAAGATTATCTTAAACAGAGAGAAAATTGAAACTAATCCCCATTTTACAAATATTAATGACACAAAGTATGTTTAACTACCAGATTGCAGAGCAGCCAACAGAGAGAAAACACAAGCAACCCTTTTTTACATGCTGAGCACCTAGAGGTTCAGTGTGTGATCAAATTATGGAGCCCCTCCTCACATGCATTTACAAAATAACAATGCCTCTGAATTGGAGCAATTTCTGCCCCCATGCTTATCCTCTACGCCTAGAGGAAGTCTATATGTTCTAACTTTTTTTTGCATTATTTGTGACGTTTCTGATTAGATTGTAGAGAAAGGCAAAGAAAATAATGCACCTTCGAATTCCCTCAGCAGTTCCCCTTACTGCGATAAATCCTGAATTTAGAGGTTGTTCTTTGTTGTTCCGGAAGGTGAGAGCCACATCAAAATTAGGATAGTCAGTAAATATTCGTCCAAGGTCATCTATTACTGCTACATCCGAGTCTGTAAAAATGAAATGAGTGACTTGCTCCTGCTTCTGAGTCAGCTTCTCAAGTCTAGTTTCTAGGAAGGCCTGCAGAAACAATACACAGGTAGAAAGTCTTGCTAGTTAACTGCAAATCAGCTTCATTTTTACAGCAGACATATAATTTACAACAAAATTTCTAGGAAATGATCATTACAGCAGACATAATTTACAGACAAGAAACATAGCAATGTCCTATAATTGTTATTTTCGCCCCTTCGAATCAGGCCACCAGATATAGGTAAAAGACCACAAATAAGTCTTGCCACCACATGGGTGAAGGGAGGAAGCATTTAAAGGTAGATTATCAAAGTGCATATAAAGAGTTTGCAAACAATGTCAAGTGAAAATGTTCCCGTGAGCTCAAGTAAAAGCAAAGGTAATAGGATCAGCCAATCGTAAGCATGCCATTCAACTCTTAACTATCCGAGACAGATACTAGCCTTCTACCAAAATATCTAACATATATATGTACTGTGAAGCTCAGTAAATAGAAATTAATGCGTCATTTTACAGCAGTGCCTTGTGCTCTTACAATGTAAGACCTGATTCTTTGAAGCATCAACTTGTCTCGCGAATATTCACCTTGTATTGGTTGTATGGTAACCATATCTCTTTGCAGTGGAAGCTTAGAAGCAGGATCAGTAAGGATGAAGACATTGCTTTGAGGCATAGTCACCTACAAAGGTAGATGATATCCAAAATTATGCAAGCATAAAGAAGCCAAACTTATTGTCAGGCACATATAGCAAGAATGAGTGAGCACTCATGTGCCTACGCATGACTAGGTTTACATTTGTGCAAGAATCAGACTCTTCTTTAACTTGCACTCCTGGAGACATATTAACTTGATATACCTGAATGAAATTTATGAAAGCCCTCAAAATGGCCAATGATCTTTCCACTTTATTATATGACATGTTCCCAACAGTAACCAAATCAACTGGCCTATTCTCAACAGCATTGTTGTACATAGCAAATACGGTGACAAAAGCTACATGATCTCTTGACTGAGAGTTGTTAAGGGGCACTCTAAAATGTGTCTTGTTAAGAGCTTTCGTTCCTGCAAACATTTTAGCTTTCTGTTAGTTCTTGAATCGCATGACAGTTACAGACAAACTAAGCGAGACTTTAATTCATGTAAAGTAAGTTGATCATAAGTATGGCACTTTTTATTTGATGGAAAATTTGCAAAACATGCAGACTGTAGATCTGGTCATATGCCATAACAGCCAATAAAATAATTTCTTCAACTTACTAATCCATGTCCACAAGCAAATCAGAGAGGAAGGAAAGAACAACCAACCTAAAATGAAACAAGCTTAAAATGATCTTGTTCAATATCCAATCAACTGCCAAAGATCTCCACATAGAAAACTAACGCATAACTTTGAAATGATATTGCCGATATCATCAATATGAGATTGAGCAAATTATCAGAAAAGCTACCCGGCAGTTAACGAAGTATTCCTTAATTTTCGGTCGGCAAATAAATCTGTTGTATTCAATGTGGAATTCCCGGTCTAGCATAAATATCAATGCATCTAATATGAAAAATGGTTGAGAAAATAAAACCACTAGAAAAATTACTTGTGACTACAGGAATTACGACAAAACCAAAAAGCATTTACTTTCTCTAATTTTCTTCAGACAACGAATGAGTGTGCCAATGCGCAAGCACTCACAAATGGAGAAGCAAACAATTTCATCCGAAAGGAACATAGTTCATAGAAACCTTGGCATTGCAAACGATCAGGCAGTCCTTCACCAGCAGCAGGCCCAAGAATAAGATGATCAAATTTCTGTTGCTTGTCTTTATGCACATCCCCCATATTGGTTTGTTGATGGAGCTCCTCAACTGAAGCAAACATCCATTTTTCTGTTAACCCAGAATTACTAAAGACATTAGGGTACATAAGTCAGATATTCAGAATGTATCAAATGACCTACCTGAGAGCATGTGGGGAATTAAGATAACTGCAGGAAGACATAAAAGCAACCGATTCCACCCAACACATATTCTCTTTCCCAGCATTCCTACTTTCAGACGAACCATATGCAATTTCCGAACAGTAAATCTAATCTGTTTTCTGAGACTCCCTCGGCAATAGCAACAACATTGTAAACAGAAATCAGCAAGTAACTATCACTCCACAAAAGGAGAAAAATTGAGGGCACGGATCCAAATCAACCACATAGAAGATAGAACTGAGATGATTCTGATAAGCTAGATGGATTCAACTGCACCAATTATACATACAGCAAGAATTTGCACTTTAATAACAAATACAGCGCTGAAAATTCGATTACGAACATAAATTAACTATCTTCGCAGAAGCTCATAAATCTCAGAAGTTTCTAAGATCAGAGGATTTCCTTACTGCGAGTGCATTTCTAAGAATTTTGGATTGATTTGGGCCTATTATAAAATGGCCCATTTATAAGATTGGGTTTATTCCGTTTTTCTATTCGGTCCTGGAATCATATACGGGCCAAATTAGTTGGGCTTTTGAATTTGTGTGTTTGTGTACAGCGTAAACTACGACGTCCAAACAAAAATAAAGCCGAACCTCAGGGACTAAATAGCAAATATGCGTCCTATATATAATTTCCCTCCACGTTTGTTTCTCCGTTAGTTACACTAGGGTTTCTACTCCATTACAAGAGTTGCCAACAGTAGCCGCCGCCGTCGTCCGCCGGGTCCCGAACAACCGCCGCCATGGGTCGTATGCACAGCCGAGGGTATGCGGTTCTCTAGCTGTCTGTGTGTATTCTCTTATGTAACGAGTGTTTTCTGATATTTGAATGTTTGTTTTTGGGGTGTTGCAGTAAGGGTATCTCAGCATCTGCACTTCCATACAAGAGGAGTCCACCGAGCTGGCTCAAGATCTCTTCTCAGGATGTGCGTGATCTCGCTTCCAATTTGTTTCTTTCTTTAACAAGATTGCTTGCTCATTAGAATCAGCGTTTCATGCGATTGTTTCCATCAATGTGGTGAAACATGTTAGTATTTAACGAAGGAGTCATTGCGGTGATTTCTAGAACTTATCGTGCTGCCATTAGTTCTGCTTGCATATTTTTTAAAAATATGAGATTTATCCGAATGTGTACAGTGCTACTTATTTCATATAGTCGTTTTCTAGCTTAAGTTCATTTGTTGATCCTGAAGTTATTAGTAGATACTCCAGTTAAGTTTCTAGTTAACGAGACTGTGGCCGGGAACTTTCATTGCTCAATTTCTGTGATTTTATACCCTAGCTAAACAAAGTTTGTCTTTTTATATTCAGAAACAATTTATTCGAATGAAAATCTGCCTTTCAGTGTTATGCTTATTAATTGTAGTGTAATTTGCAAATGGACCAATGAACTTCCAACTTTATATTTTTAGGGCATGCAAATTTGGTAGACTTGTTTCTGTAAGTGGTTTCTCTCTAGGTATAAAGAAGGCGTTGCTCTTCTCGAGATACAGTCTCGATCTAAATTCATGCCTGGTTTTGAACGATTTACTGTACATCAGGTTGAAGAAAACATTTGCAAATTTGCAAAGAAGGGGTTGACACCTTCTCAAATTGGTGTTATTCTTCGTGATTCTCATGGGATTGCTCAAGTGAAGAGTGTCACTGGCAGCAAGATTCTAAGGATTCTCAAGGCCCATGGTATATTTCTTTTGCATTCAGTGCTTTGTTCTTCGATACATGGCCTAGGACACCTGCTCATCTGTATGATTTTGTCCCTGCCCAGGACTTGCTCCTGAGATCCCAGAGGACCTCTACCACCTCATTAAGAAAGCTGTTGCCATCCGGAAGCATCTGGAGAGGAACAGAAAGGACAAGGATTCCAAATTTAGGCTAATTCTTGTTGAGAGCAGAATTCACAGACTTGCTCGTTACTACAAGAAAACTAAGAAGCTTCCACCAGTCTGGAAATAGTAAGTCCATAACTTCTACAATATTTATTTTGGTTATCCGTGTGTAATAACTGAATCTGGATTATACATTTTGACAAATCTGCTTTTACATCGGTGTACTTGCAAAATTAGTTCTCTTATTTAGCTTTGCTGATATGCCTTTAAAATTCAGTTTTATATCATTTATGATCTAGCACTTTACTGTTTAGCTGGAAGTAGCACAAGCATTTTTCTTTTGCCAAATGATCTTTGATTATCTTGCTGGGGATTCTGTGATCTTTTGGTTCTTCAGCACTCGATAGAGAAGATAATTTCCTTTTCCCCTTCCGATATTTACAATAATTATCTCCTTTGCTTTCCTTTGCAGCGAATCTACCACTGCTAGCACCCTTGTGGCATAGAGAATATGCACGGCAGAGATGGTTTTGTAATTCGAATTATATTTTAAGGAGAGAGAGAGTTTGTAGTGTGTTAGATTCTATTACTGCCCTAATTGTTCCTTGGGCCCTTTGTTTTGAAATCTGTCTAGTTTAATGATCTTCGACTTGCTCCGACTTGATCAAAGTGAAAATCTTTTAAGTAACTCATAAATGAAGTTCTTTCATCATTTGCTTTGAATTTTCGTTGAATCTCTTAAGATGTTTGATTGATTAAATTTTGATAGACCTGAAATGACCAATGCCTTGCAAAATAGTTGGAGGAATGTAGAGTTTGAGAGAAGGTGCCAAATGGTCCCTCAATATAGCTCTCGCAAGCATGGCATATGTTTGTTGGCCAACATAGGAACAATAAGTTGATACTTTGGTTGATCGACGTTGATCTCAACTGATTGCCCTGTTCCACAGTTACTCGTACATTTCACACTTCATGGTACATGAAGCACTTGCTTCAATCTATGTTTCGAAGTTACAACCAAGCACTGCTTTGACTGGTTGACAGTTGAGATTACAATGATGCAGTGCGTCCAAGTAAAGACATACGCCAAACACACATCTTCTCAAATGTGCAAAACTTGCCAAAAAAAAAAAACATACGTCAAACACGCACCTTCTCAAATGTGCAAAACTTGATTTTGGCAGAGCTCGTACGAATTTGTCACATATGATCTTGATTTTGGCACAGCCCGTATTTTGTCACGAGTGATTGCATCTGATAACCGATGAAGGGAACCAGGTAAAACTGGAAGGGACCTTAGTTCAGACAAGGTAGATAAGAGGCCGTCTCTCTATTTCAGCCCCCGTATTTATTAAGGATAATTGATAAAGCATGCGAATGCAACGAGTACACAGTGCTTGTCACACTTCAAGAAAAGAATTTAAGCACGTTTCATTACAACAAACCGAAGTATACACAATGTTCCAACAATTTTGAAAGCAATCACTTCCCATTACCAGGCAAAACCAAAACAAGCTATTCCAGAGTAAAGGCACTACCAACTAATTGCTACTACAAAATCCCGTGACTCTAAGATGAGCCATCGGGATTTGGGAGTACACTAGTTTACACTCATTAACCAGTATCATCTGCTCTGAACCTATTCAATGTTAATTGTAACAACCTTCTTAGGTCTCCCCCTCGAAGACTGGGCTCGGAGATTGTCATCAAGCCTCAGCCCTTCAGTTATATCAGAATGCTCTTTGAATGGATCCAGAAATCCTCCCCAAGGTGCCAGTTGACCGTGCCAGATGCCACCAGCCCCTGCCAACAACTCACAAGATTAATATAAAGCATATCACAGTAAATGGTATACATTAACTACTGCAAGAGATCATTAGAGAAGTAAGTTCCTCAACTATGTCTAAATGGACGTTGAATCTGTAGAAATTTTCATTTATTGCTAGAAGTGGAAGAGAATACAAAGCCATGGTTGTCCATACAACTTTGGCAATCTCATCGCTTGTAAATCAATTACAGTAAGATATAAGTGCTTTAGGTGCAGATAAATCCTTCTGAGGTACTATGAAATTACCTGAATCCCCAGGAAAGCTGAATGTACGATTCCAACCAGATAAATGCTTGTCTGCACTGCTACTCCAAGCTTGTTCAAAGCCAGCAAGCGCATCTGAGATGTAATAACATCAGCATTTTACTTGAGAAAATGGGTAACTAAAATGTCATCTAAAGTGTTATTAACATGACTAACCTTCATTTAGGTTGTGCAGAGTCTGCATCGTGTCCACCTTACCATCCGAATCAAGCTTCCTTGTGACTGAGTGCCCCTGCCAAGACAAGACTGTCAATTATAAGAAAGGCAGATAATATAAGAATGATCACTTCTTCTCACTGCTCTGAGCACGCGGCAACTCTTGAAAAAGCATAATTCTAGGATCGATTAAGAAACGGGAAAGATGAAATATTTGGTCAGCACAGGTCTTTTCAAGCAAGCTCCAGCCAATAGTAATAGGAATAAATTGAACCATCTACGCGAAATGAGAACCCGTAATGGATGGGAAGAAAGCAATTAGGCCTGATAATAACAGTAGACATAATAGCCATAGACCTCATGCCCTACCACTTAACCCTATTCGATAGGGTTAAAAAAATAATAATAATAAAAAATTCATATTACAATCAAATATTTTCTCCAAAGCATCACCCCAAGAATGATATTACTGCAGGGAAACTACAGTCTCCTCTTAATGAAGGGGAACTAGAAGGTGCAGTTGGAAGAACTCATTTTCAGGGAGAGCAAGTGCGTGTTGGGTGTTTTGTTTAGACACTGTTTTACCCACAACAAAACTAAGGGATCTACATATGTTATTGGAGATGGAATTCTTCATTTCTTTTCTCAATCGTCAAGTAAGACCAGGCTTACGAGCTTATTATCTTAGGTAGGAACAAGTTGGTACGATCCTCTTCGTTACAGCCCAATATTCCCCATGTGTGAAGGGTTGAAAAAGAAAGTGTTGAGGTTTCTCTCACTTTCAAGATAACAGGCCCCAGTGGCGGGCTTGCACGAATCGGATATTAGCTCATTGATAGATCACCTCTGATAACTGCTTCATTGTGCTTGGACAGCAAGGGCTCTAATCAGATGAAATGCAATTAAAGAAGAAAGAGATAGCAAGCGAGGCAGCTACATTCCACAAATCTGATTATAATTTTCTCAAAGACCACCAGAAAAGCATTGGCAAATTAGTACCTTATCATGAATTCCTCTAGAAATCCTGTGTTCTGCTTCACCAGTTGTTCTATCAGCTTGCTTGCTTTCTTCAAAAGTCACCTGATATGTCAAACAAGCATACATCAGAATCAAGAATCTGAAACCAAACAGATAATTCAAATCCAATCTCAGAAGATAGAAAAGCCACATACTCCGTCACTCCCTGTCCTACGAGAAGTTGTTGCAGTATAGTAAGCTCCATTAATGCCACCGTAAATTACCCTCTGGAAGTTAACACCCCGACTCTGAGGCCGTGTTGGTTCTACTTTGTCATGATTGGTACTAAAAGAAATCTCTTTTCTATCACCGGCACTCTTTCCATCATCTGCCGCATTAGACATTTTCGTCAGCAATCCATTTTCAAAAGATAAAAGAAACGGAATTCTCTCTCTCTCTAACTATTATACGTAGAAGCAGGAAAAGTCTACTTACCATTGGGTTGATCCTCTGGATGCTGAACAAGTGGGTTTCTATTTCTCCAAGCAGCATCATTAACATCGTCTCCCTCCTCCTCCTCTAGCAGTCCCTCATCGTCACTGTCTAGCTCTTCAATCACAGGTCCTTTTGATCCGCCTGTTCGCTTCAAGTTACCAGGACTACCAGAGCTAAACGTGTTAGACCGAAACAATCTACCAAAGGGACGACTGAAGAAAGACTCATCAAAAGGATCCTTCCTTCCAAATATGCTAGGAAATATGCTCCCATGGAAACCAAAACCTCCGAAATTATCAAATGTGCTACCCGAGGTATTGGAATTCTCTCTAGCTTCTCTGTCTCTCTGCATTGTGCTTGCAATCCCTAAGAAGTTATAGAATCAAATAGATAAGATGTCATGGGTTTTGACAACTAGAAATATAATTCCAGTGCACCGCACTCATAACTAAAAAAAACCAGCATCAGAAAATCGAACTTAAATTGAGGATGCATCATTTAATCGGCCCCAATTTGCTAAGCTACATGTCTTCCTCAACGTTACAAAATTGTGTAAGCTAACATACAGTTCCTATAGTATTACCTAAATTCCATACATGCCATAGCATCAGAATCCTTCTTCGTGAAGCCACGAATCAGAAAAAACATCTCCTCATTCAAAACACACCACACAAGCAAGCGATTTCAAATAAAGAAATAAATAAGATTCGAGCAACATTGATATTTGAACCCTGTTTGGTTCTATTCATATCAACAAAAATGAATGCTTCAATTGCATCTTCGCAACTTCATTCTGTCGATTAACAATCATCCTTCCACAGGTCCACAACAAAACATTGAATACAATCAAATCGATCGGACAGATAGAAATTCTTCCCCATGTTCAATCCTCGTGACGCGTAATCATCCAAACAACATCAACCAAAAATTCTTATACAACGACCCAAATACAAACATATCCACAGCATGTGTAAATTTCAGAAGTGAACGCGTATGAAGGTTGTTCTTCATTTACCTTTTCTGCGCTTCAAATTGAGAGCAAATTTGGACGAGAAGCAAGGATGAAATTTTTACCGTGGTTGATAATATATAGATGTTATGGAGAGTGAGTCTAAAGCTGACACGTGTTGTCATTCATGAATTTTTCCCTATATCTACATGAACCTGAGCCTAGATTGTTCCCGTGATCTCTCCAATTTTATGACGTATTATTATTTTCTATTTTCGTCATAGAATGTTCCAGGTTTCAATTTTCTCGTCCTATAATCCTATCTGGTCTCAGGTCTGTGTAGTAATAATATTTTAATATTTTCTTATTAAGAGATTTCGAGATCATTTATGTTATTCATAAGGGTCGAGCTGAAAAAATAATTAATTTAATAAGTTATTTACTGGATTATAATAAAATTACAAATTCAACACATTATTTTATTAGTTCTAGTTTTAAAATAGGTCCAAATTAATTCAAACTTAGTCTACCCAAAAATAAACTACACATCTATGATATTACACTTGTTATTTGATTAACTAAAACTAATACGTGTGCCATTACCTAAAACTAGTACGTGTGGCATATTCAATCTGTATTCGAAATTATTTTGTTTATAAACTTAAAAATTTAATATTTTTAGGATATTTCTAAATAATAGTATATTTTTATAATTATATGAATATTTTTGCTTGAATTAAGCATAAAATGACATCATAAAAAAATAAAATGAAGAAACTAAAATTAGACAGAGAGAAAATAATAAAATAAAAAAATGAAAGAGAAGGAAGATATTAAAAAAGAAAATTATTATCTTCTAAAATAAGATTATTTTTGTTCATTCAATAAAAAATAACTATCTAAAGATTTGATGCTAGGTATAAAGTACACCGACTGTGCCAAAACCTAATGATAAAAAATCTCTCATGGGAAGCTGATCGGTGATCATAACGCAATACCCTCAATCAATATGTAATACCGCATGCTAGGTCTATGCAACTCATACTTGCATCACTAGCCTAGTTGAAACAACAAACAACTAGAAAGTAATAAAACTAAGCGTGAATGGACCACTATAATACACGAGTTTTACGTGTTAGACAGATGCTAAGATGAATCTACATTTATATAGAGTACAAGGCTCACAAGTTACAACGAGTTGGCCTGCTGCCAGCGGAAAGTCACCGTTTTATATAGTTTAATAAAAACCGAATTTTGTTGTGATAAGAACACCCAACCATCATCATACTATGCTAGACATATACTGATCTGCTGCAATCCACCGAAGGTTCTGCAACGATTTCTTCGTTCCGACAGTTTAAGTTCTGCAGAAGGCAGCAGATGGATTGCTATAGTCCCAAGTTAGCTGCACACAATAACATCAGTTGAAGGATGGAAAGATGAATGGCTTCCAACGGATCAGCATTTTAAACAAGACTAGAAGTGTTGTAATCTTGTTACAATCAAACTTAGAATTCTTGAGAGTCCAGGTCAGGTTTTGAAGGATATTCAAAACCCTGAAGAGCAGGTATTCGTCGCAAATCTTCTTCAGAGTAGGCTGGAACAAACCAGTACTTCTTATCCATTCCAAATACCTATTACACAATGAGAATCATATAAAAGATGTGATGCACAGATGACAAATTAAGAAGTTTTAGCTATAGTTTCAACTTAGGGTTGCATAAGCAGAAGACATCATACCATCGTGTTAACAAATACAAAAGCAGAAAGGGGGAAGCAAGTCTACAAATTTTCACTAGCTTTAGCCACAAATGGAGCTAAAAGATTAATGATGGTGTAACTTGAGATTTTATTGCAAGGCAAGCTTACCCCAGTCAGAATTAGCATTTGCGAGCCAACTCACAATACTATTGATCTAAGTAACCCGTCTTTCAAACATAGAAACCTTCCTTTTTCCCATGTAAGTTTTGTTTAGAGGTTCAAAAACTAAAGATTCGAACATTGCGCTTCTTTAGGCTCAGAGATAATAGATTTAACAACTATAGTTATGGAAGATTTACCACCCATACCTTTTCCATTGAGTTATCATGACTTGATTTTCAATGATTTAGAGTAGGTGTGTTGTGGTTTGTGGTCAACTAATTCACATAACTTCCTCAAGTAAGGGGTAACATTCACGAATAGAGCTCACCGTCCTTTAGACTAAGTGGAACATGGAGAATATCAAATATCGAAAGGAAGTTACTGACAACTAAATTCTACTTGATGGTCATTTAACTGCAGGTCTTCAGAAGGCATTAAAACCAGAATTCAAATTATTCCTCGCACTAAAAGAAAAAGCAATAGTTGAAACTTGAAACCTAGAAGCGCCTCACCTGCTCGAAGTTTCTTCTTCGTCCAAGATCATAACGCCATTTTGGAGTAGTCTTCTTCTCATAAGCCTAAACATATAAAAAATAAAAACATCAGCTCCACACCAACTGCAATTAGAATGTTTCTCAAGACAAATAAGAAAACGGCTCTCAGTTAAGTTCAGTAAAAGCATTTCATCGCCTCTTATTCTTTTTTTTTTTTTTCTGAAGGATACGCCTCTTATTCACTATCAAGCTAAAACATTAACCAGTAACAAGAATTAAAAACATGGTACGACAGAACAAACTAAATTAAAGACAAAAAGCTCTAATGAGAAAGTACAATTCAGTTAAAAAAATCCCTGCAGATATGGCAGTGAACTCTGACACAACATTCAACATCTTCTGAAAGTTATATCGAACATGGACTATCATGGCTATACCTCAATGGTAGTGGTATTGGCAGCCACCAAGGAAATATGCATAATCAGGAATCCCATTACGCTCAAAGCAAATGCCAAATTTAGTACTGTAAAAAAGTAGACATATATCAGCAGAGTATTGGTTTTTTTTTTTTTTTGGGCGGGGGGCACCGGAAGAAAAGGCACAGGTAACAGTACCAAAAGCAAGAAAAGTGGTTGCAAGAGTTCCTGGAGTCCCAGGGATCTCTCCGTCACTAAAGAATGCAATAAAATGCGGCAGTAATGATAAAGTAACCAGACTAGTTTCGAGGAACGTGTAGAACTGCATGAAAAAAAGAAAATAAGCAGTAAATATGTCATATTCTAATAAACCTGTTTAGATACAAAGCTGTTAAGAAAACTTCACAAGCCCAGAGTGCATTCATTGTTTATGTAACAATGGAAAATATTCACCGTGAGGCAACAGTAACTCAAATAAATGAAAATGCTATGCACAAGAATCCAGCATAAAAAGTTATCTAACAGGAAGAAACATACTAAATTGGAATATGCTAATTTTGGACAAATATAATGATCAGGAGAACCAAAGCCAGCCAATATGACTCATACTAAATTACGGTCTCATACCAGGAAGAGAAGGAAATACTTGTAGTTCAATGCCCCAACACAATTGACAACCCAAACACAATGATGATCCATCTTCAGTATGCACCTCCCACCTAAAAAGGTTATTCACTTACTCTTATGAAAAAAACAGTAACAAAATCCAACAATCTTGCCAGACATATATAATGTAAGAAGCAACTCACAGACGGAGCAGTGATGGCAGCGGGGTGGTTTCAATTGGTTGCACTTTCTACAATAGCGGATTCTACCGTTGTCGGAGTTGGCAGGGAATTCACTTGCAGTCAATGGATCATTATCTCCTCTTTCCTCATCTACGTCTGGCCGCCAATTTGGAAGCACACCACCCGGGTCCGTAAATACAACCGAAAAATAACTCCATAATAACATCACTAACTGCCAAAGCATTAAAGTTTGCCGTCTATTAAGTTCAATCACATGATAGATACTGCACATCATTACCCCCAGTTGGACAAACAATTTTAACAACAAAAGACAAATGACAAATTTTTGTTATCGTTTTATGTTTCATGAACCCAAAGGAAACAAGTACGTCAAACTGACAACACCTCCATCAAGGATAAATCATTGTCCTTCCCAATTAAAAATATTCTGCACTTGCTAAACTAGAACTGCAACATCATTATCCCACCTTTTACTAAGCCCGTAATATGAGAAAAATTAAAAAACAAAAAAGGGGAAACACAATCAAACTTAATGACACATTTACATTGATTTCTATGATTCACATGCTCAAAAGAAACAACACACAAACAGTTGAATTTCTCTCGATCGTCAAGTGCACAGCGGCACAGGATAATCTTAAACTCATCAATCCAAAGCTCCAAGAATGCGTGCCTTGTTTTAAAAATTAAAGACGTGCTTTTTATGTTATTAAAACTTAGAAGTGCTTTTTTACTAGCAAAGGAAAAAAACTTGATGTGCCCACATCGGGACATACTTAGGTGTACCCAAGGAGTACCCATCGAGTACCGGTACCCATCGAGTACCCGGTACGGGTACGTCATGTAAAATGGAGTACCCATGCATCATAGCTCATCATTGATCAAACTAATTATCTTTCCTGATTAAAAAGATTTTGCACCGAGTTAATTATCCTTCCAGATTTAAACGATTTTACACCACCTAAACCAAAGCATTGGAGAAAGCAATACTATCCATGATTAACATTTTACATAACATATCAAATTTGAGGAAAAAACCCAATATCCAAATGGTCCGTGTTTAACTTCCAATTTATCATGGAACTATCGACGCCAAAAAACTGTACAGATCAGCTGATCTTCGACAATATAGAGCAAAGCAACTCCACAAATAACCAGATAAGGGATAAAAAATCACTAAATTGCCAAAGAGCTAAGCGCAGAGCACCGAGCAGATCAAGCTTAAACAGACACCCACATTCAAATTAACCAATAGAAAAACATCATATTCTCAACACCATACATACAAAAACAGACGAAATTCCTAAATTTCCCAAAAATCAGCTGAATTACCAGACAATGAAACAAGACCAAAACGACGAACGCGATGAGCGAATCGAGGCCGCCGGCAGCAAGTCCAGGCCCGTAATTGGTAATCACCACCGCATAATAGGAGACACCAACAACGCCGAGAACCAATAGTATCATGATCGACCCCAGGCCCCTCAGTGCCGTGCAAAACTTGAAGACGTTCCACGCCATCACTGCTCCAGATCTATACATAATCTTATTCTTCAATTACAAAATTAATACCGCTAAAGAAAAACAAGGAGAAACTTCCTATTCGACAATATTATGCTTCTGACTCTTCGCTTTATGGAGGAGGGATCGTTAGGGTTTTATGGATTCCGTCCGAGGAGCACGAGCATAGCACTGGTGGCGAAATCCATGAGTGAAATAGTAAGAGAAAAGAGAGAGAATTATGTGGGGCGATTTGAATATTTGTTCTCTTTTAGGGGTAAAACTAAAAATTTATGTTGAATGAGTTATGAAGTAAATATGTATCATACTCCTACTTTTATCCAATCAAATTTTGATCAATCATTTTTTCTTATCTTATAACTAAAAACATTATCATAATTATATAATTACATTATTTTGGAAACCGCGTCTAGGTCATTTAGACAACTTTATGAAAACTCTACTTGTAACAACTGTAAAATTTTAGACTACCTGTAAACTTCTTATTTTAATAAAATAAGAAAATATTTACACATGATGAAGGAATGGTCTTGTCTTCACACATTTAAAAACGTAGTTTGTTTTTAAAAAAACATCTCGAAGGGTGAAAGAGTTTAGGTAGCTTGTACACGGACTTACGGCATTTGACTTTTCCACCGTGAAGCATCGCATTTTATGATTTTTTTTTATAGTAAAATATCATTAGCTATTATCTACACTATTTAAAAGAACAGAATATTTTTTTAATTAAAATTTAAGATTCAAGTGTAGCATTAAAATGATTTGAAAAAAATAGGTTTAATATAACTTTGAGTTGGTTATTGTTATAGAAAAACAAACTTAATCAGAATTTTAATAAACTTTGTTTTCCTAATTTTTCTTGTTATATTAAAGTAAGTAAGTCCTGGTCAATTGTGGAAAGCTTCAAACAACTCCAACTTCTGTGATGTTTTCCTTGGCCTTGGAATTTTTTTATAGTCATAGTCCGTGGATGAACATCTAGAAGGTTGTTACAATTAAACTGGACGAATAATATTATATTACATCCTAAGTGGCTAAGATATTTATTGATACATATATATATATATATATGTCCCCTTTATCATTAAGTCATTAACACTTCGTATTGTCCCTTAAATTAGAATTGACTTTGGTAAGAACTAACACAACAAATTAAAAAGATTAGGTAGCTTAACTTTGTCAATCCATTTAATATAATAAATTGGACGTCCTTTCAAAATATTCATTTTCATACTTTCTATTTAAACTAATATTTAAAAGACAACTTCTCTCTATCAATAAGCTATTGTCTTAATAATAAAGTGGAGAATTTATACTCAAAAGCTTATAAGTTTATGTGAGTTTTTAATTAAAAAGGGCAAAAAAAAAAAAAAAAAAAAAAAGAGAAACAAACGAAAACAAAAAATCCTCGGTATCTAGAACTTTCTCCCATCGCTAGGAAGAAGTTTCGCTCCCAGTAGGCCTCAATGCAATGGCCTGACCCGTCCAATATAAAGTCCACCAAACCCCATGCTCTTCTGAGGCGGGCCCACTCCATAAACAATGGGCGCATGTCTTGTGACGCGGGTTTTTCTTTTCTTTCTTCCATTTTTCCCTCTCTTCTTCATTTTTAATTACTGTATAGGCTTGTAAATGGATAGGATAAACCCATACCCATATCCTAAAATACTCATATAATAAAATCTATACTCTACCATGCTCAATGAGTATTAAGACCTACAGAATATACCAATTGAAATTACCCTATAATATTAATACCCATTGGTTCTATAAAAGTAGGCATGTCATAGATACTAAAAATAAATATCTGCATCTGCATTCATCAGATATCGGTTGGATATTCGAATATCCAATATCTGTTTTAATAGTTAGGATGCAATTATAATATCGGGATATTATTGTACCCATTATTCTCAATCTTTGTCTTGTATTTAAATTTGTTACTTCATATATCTGAATTTGTTATATTAATGCCTAAAAACTAAAGTTCATGAGCAAAATTATTTCAAATGTTCTAGTATAGCCTAAAGTCATAGTATATAACGTATAATTTTTAAATTTTATTTTTATATATAATTTAATACCTATAGTCCTATACATTATATTATTTATATAAATAATTATATCTAAAATTATGCGAAAATGAAGACAATTTTTTGGATGCGGATATTTCGATGTGGATACTACCATATCCATATTGGAAATTTTAGGTAATGGATACGGATACGAAATATCGAACTATTTTTTGATATGGATAATATCCATTAATTTCAAATATATATGCAGATGGTCGAACAGATATTCGGATATTTTTGACAGGCTCATATGAAAGCATCATTGATCATTCATGTCTTTTTAAATATTTATATTGTTAACCAAATTATCTCACTGGCATTTTCTAATAAAAAGCCATAACTTATTCTACAGGCCTTATTTTTTGGAACCAATTTTTTTGTTTGAAATTAGACTCATTGAGCTTTCCAAGCATATAGGGCACACCCTCTAAAGAATTCCCCATAAAAGTAATTTTTTGTTCGAAATTACTTCTTTTGCTAGAATTATTACTGCTAAATTTGCTCCCACATCATCTATCGATTGCTAGTTTTAATTTACTACTTTTATATAAAAGAAAAAAAATAAACATGTTTTAATTTAATACGAAAATATTCAAATCAAGCAAATATGTAATTAATTAATGCAAGTTTATAACTAAAAATATTCAAATCAAGTAAACATATAACTGAAAAAAAAATAGTATGTTTATTGCACAAAAATTAATATATATTCTTAAGTTTATGCGCATTAAGTTTACACATACATTTATTAATATACATTTCGTCTTGATATTAATAATTTTATATTAATTAATAATTAATAAAATTTAAATATTATTATATATGAATAATTTTTTGGTATGGGCATATACTCTACCCATATCCATGGGTATAGACCTTACTCATACCTATTAGAATATTTTCAATTGATACGAGTAGAGTATGAATATGATAAAAAATCAATTGGTATGAGTACGGGTCTCTACCCTTTTTTTTGGATATGGATAGAGTAATACCTTACTTATTGACAGGCCTAATTACGTACAACTGCACTAGCATAGCAACTCCTTTTTGGTGTTAGCATAAGGGTCCCTCAAAGATGAATCTTATAAATATAAAAATCTCGTCAGCGTGATGTTGCTCTTAAAATATTTGATCTGAGTTATAATTACTATTCAAATAGTAAGCTTGCTTGCTCATTTAATATTTCAATAGTATCAATCAAACTAAACTATGCTATTATTATAGAATGTCTACTTTGTGCCAGGGTTACTATCAAAAGCACAAGTTCATTACCGTAATCTCTGTTAGATTATATAATTTGAAAAGTTAACGTCTGAGTATTTGAAAAAAAATGTTCATCTATCTAGAGTCTACTTTTCATGGGATATTAAGTTGGTAGAAGTCCCCTTTCGCATTTACGTGTTTGGCATTTTTCAGTAAAGTGGGTGAGAAAATTAACTCTCTTATCCTAATTTCCTCTTTCTAACAGCCTTGCCAAAAATTTAAGGCATAATTAATGCACAAGGGACGAATCCATTGTCAGAGCCATACCAAAATCCCATATTCCTAATCAAACTATGACTCATTCATGATTCATATTGATTGACAAACTTTACCACCAGCGCCTTCTAAATGACGAACACTCCAGAAAAATTTCAGTTATTAATCCCATCATAGTCACAGTGCATAGTGCAGACTGCTCCTTTCCCCCATCAAAATATCATCATGATATTTCTTCTCCTCCCACAAGTTGAAATCCACGTGTCACAAATATAAACTAAAACCAAATAAATAAATGAATGAACAAATCAAGACAGATGCAGCCATGGCAGTGAACTAGGTTTAACAGAGAGAGAGAGAGAGAGAGAGAGAGAGAGAGAGAGAGATGGAAGAAATTGAGAAGAAGAAGGAGAAGAAGGGGAAAGTATGTGTAACAGGTGGAACAGGTTTTGTGGCATCATGGCTCATCACGAAACTTCTTCAACATGGCTATACTGTCAACACTACTGTTAGGTCCCAACTTGCTGGTTAGTTCAATTAATCCTTTTGTCTCTATGTGTTTTTGAGAAATACAGGTTTGGGATTTTAGTTTTCTGGATGTTTTCTTACAAGGGACATGGGTTCAATTGGTTGGGGCAAGTTGGGGTTGGTCTTGAACAGGGTCAAGTTTTGTTCAAAGTATGTATGTAAAATTTGCAAGTTAAATGAGTTGAGCCATTAGTGTTCTGTCTCGAACTCGAACTCAATGCAAGCTTGTAAAATTAGTTTTTAATTCAATGAGCTCGAGTATGAATATAGCGCTCGAGATTATTTGCCTAAAAATTGTTTAAATTAAGTGAAATTAGTATTTTATATATTTTAATTTTACTATTCTTATTATTTGTTATTGTTAATGTTGACGATTATTTGAAATATAATTTTAATAACTTCTTATTGGATAAAACATAATTTAAAATAACTTTATGATACCTAATAATCGCTATTGTTAGTAAGATAATATTATTTTTATCTTAATGAAAAAGTTTAGTAAATTTTAACATTTATAATTATTAATAAGTATCACTTAATTATCACGAAAGTATCAATTAATAAATATTTAAAATATAAAAATAAAAACTAAAAGCTTGCAAGCTGGGTTCGCAAGTTTTACCTTTTTTGAGTACAAGCTCGATTTGATAAAGAGCTCAACTCCAAGTTGAGCCCTACTCAAGCCAACTTGTCTCATGCAACTACAACCTAGAAAGTTCAAATAAATGTTCAAACCAAAGCATAAGCCGCGAAAGGAAAGATGATAGAAATTGTGGAATTTTAGCTACCATATATATCTTATGAGATTTTTGTAAGCAATCCCTCGTGTTGTATTTAATTAGTAAAATCTTGTAAAAAATTAATTAGCATTAGAATCTTGTGAAATTTTTAATTAGCAATAAAATCTTATGTCAAGAGAGTTCATTACAAGTGCTTGGAATTGTGAATTGATTAGTTTTCTAAGGGCAAATTGCCCATTTTATCCCTAAAAAATTGGCAAGAAACCCGTGTGCTAAGAAATTGACAAGAAAAAATCTGTATTATGTAAATTAGCAAGAAAATAATATTGTAAGTAATGCCATTTTACGGGTCTCTATAGTGCCAATAAATGGTAAGAAGTAGTGATAATTATTTTTTCAAATGATTTTATTTACTAATTAATCTTTTATAAGTCTGAAGAAGGGGGAAAAAAAAAGGAAAAAAAAACCTCTGTTAGCTTATTCTGCATCTCTAAATCAAGCCAAGTAATCTAGAATGTCGTCTCGACTAGATGGACTCATTTTGCTGAACTCTGTTGCTCAAAACTCATAAATTTGGCTTCTCTGGGACCAATTAAAGCTCAAATTTCTCGTGGCAGCTTTAATCTACAGATTATTGAAAGTATATGATGTTCTGGACACTTATCATTCATGTCCAATTTCAGGCAGCAAGAAGGACACCAGCTTCCTAAAAAACCTGCCGGGCGCACAAGAAAATCTCCACATTTTCAATGCAGATCTTGAAAATCCAGACAGCTTCGAAGCAGCAATAGAAGGATGTATCGGAGTGTTTCACGTTGCTCATACGATGGTCTTTGGAAACAAAGAAACAGAAGAAATGAACACGACCAAATCTGTTAAGGCAACCTTAGGCATTCTAAAAGCATGTCTTAACTCAAAGACGGTGAAAAGAGTAGTGTATACTTCTAGTGCGTCGACCGTAATGTTTAATGAAAAGGGTCCAGATGTATTGGACGAGGAGTGGTGGAGTGATTTGGATTATGTCAGAAAGATGAATCTTGTTGGAGCTTCTTATTGTGTGTCGAAGACGGTTACTGAAAGGGCTGCTCTTGAATTTGGGGAGAGTAACTCGTTGGATGTTGTGAGCGTGATTCCGACATGGATACATGGTCCCTTTGTTTGTCCTGGTTGCCCTGGATCGGTGAAGTCTTCGCTGGCCATGATAATGGGTATGTTTCTTGGTCTTGTACACAAATTTGGCTTTTTGGAAAACAAGGAAACATGTATGTTAAGGTAATCTAAGGTTTGAATACCCCTAATGCCGTCAAATATTAATTAGGATTTTTTGCTCTAAAATGGTATATTGGTATTTCATTTCTTATTTTTTATATTTTGTACGTATCAATAGAATAGGAGATGAAATATAATTGAGATAGAAAATCCAAAGTGGTCAAATAATGACTAAGGATCGTTCCACTTTCAGTATTTTAATAATTATGGCAAATTTGAAGGAGGTGTTGAGATAATAATCCCTATTTATAATTGCGGAGCTTATGGCCTAATGGTGTCAACTCCAAAGTCTAGTCAACATCATTGAGTCAATTTTACGTAGCCTCATCGTATGGTTGAGATGGAGCAAGTCGAACTACACAACGATTCAGCCTATGAGGTGGGAAAAAAAAATGCATGTATTTTGGAATGTTAGAGAATTTTGCATTAGGAGAGACACTGCTGATTTTAGTCTTTGTTACCCATCATCCCATTGATAACTTTCAGACGTTCAATTAGTCATTAACACAATCGAAATGTTGTCATAATCTTTTGTAGGAAATGAGGGCCATATCAAATATGGGGAGACTATCCCATTTGTTCACACGGATGATGTTGCAAGTGCACACATATTCCTCTTTGAATATCCAAAAGCCAAAGGGAGATACATTTGCTCTGCTGTTGAAATCACTTTCGATAAGCTAATAGAATTTGTTTCCCAGCGGTATCCTCAGTTTCAAATCTTGAATGAAGAGTAAGCTAATTTGCAACAACTTTTACTTGTTTTTTGTTATAAAGTCAAAAGAGAAAATCTCTGAAGTGATTCTCCCCCTTTTTCTTGCAGGTCTTTAATCGATGCAGTTAAACCCAAAAGCCTTTCATCAAAGAAGCTGCTGGATGCTGGTTTTAGATATAAATATGGACTTGAGGAAATGTTTGATGAAGCAATTGAGTGTTGCAAAAAGAAGGGAATTCTGTGATTGTGTTGTTTTCATATCTTAGAGCTTATTGCGGCGCTTTTGGGATTCCATAACTTCAATGTGGACTTATGTAAATACATGATCAACTTCAGTATTTCTCCAAGAAATCTATGGCAATGTTTGTTTTTGTTTTTACAATTTTGTAAAATATGGTATTTATTAAGTAGGTTGGGCAATGTAATAGTGGTGTTAAGAATGTGATGGATATTTGTTTATGCTCTGGGTGGTAAGTGGAAATAGTTTTGATAATTCAAGTAATGTTTAATTACGTTTTGAAGAAGATAATTTTTAGTATAGATGTCAAATCAGTCACTTTTTTATTTAGTGAATGATAAGAAATATGATTTAATAAGTCTAAACATGCACGTTGCCTTCATTTTTACACTTTCTATTAAAACTAATTAGCATAAAATTTGATTTTTTTTCCCCCTCAAACGACTTAGTATAGAACTCATTGCCAATGAGCTCTTATAAGTTCGATTTTTATCTGTAATGTGTGGACACGTTTTTGTATTAAAAAGAAAGAAGCAAAAGAAAATTCCTCTCTCTCTCTCTCTAGAATCTTCTCATATCACTGGGAAGAATTTCATTCGTAGTAGGGCTCAAATGCAGTGGGCTGACCCATACAGCAGAAGGTCCACCCAACCCAATGCTCTTCTGAGGCTGGCCCATTCCATGAACAATGAGCCCAAATCTTATAACGTGGTTTGTTCGTTTGTGTTTTTTTTAATTTTTTCCCACCTCCTTTTATTTTTTCCTTTCTTCTCTCCCTTCTTCTTTTTCAATCGCACACAACAGCACCAGCAAAGCAACTCCTTTTTGGTGTGAGCATAAGAGTCTCTCAAAGATGAAGCTTGTCAATATAACTTCACTAATATATTATTATAAAATATCTAATTTGAGTCATAGTTACTGTTTAAATGGTAAGTTGGCTCGCTCCTTTAATATTTCCATAGTATTAATCAAAATAAACTATGCCAACATTGTGAAATATTTTATTTCTATCATAGTTATTATCAAAAGGGCGAGTTCATCATCGTAATCTCTGTTAGATTATGTAATTTGAAACACTAATATTTGAATACGTGAGTTTTTTAAATTCCTAAGAAGTTTAAAATGATGACAATATATAGATATCTGTTAATAGTAGGAAAAATATTTATCTATTTAGAGTCATCTTTTAACCGTATTATAAAATGTTTGATGACATTTGATGACATCAATTACCGGCTCTCAAATATCTTATAAAATGTTTTAAAAATTTATAAGCTCACCCAAACACGCTCTCAAAATTGATCTTTAAGAGGGTTAAGTTTAGATTCAAAGCATGTACGTGAAATTTGTAAGAGTTGCCTATAAATGAGTTGAGTTGTTAGTGCTCTATCTCAAACTCGATCTTAAATCCAATAAGCTTGTAAAATTAAGTTTGAATTCAAGGAGTTTGGGTATGAATACATTGCTTGAGTTTATTTACCAAAGAATTGTTTAAATTAAGTTCAATTTCTTAAATTATTTTGAATTAATATTTTTGTATTTTTTAGTTTTTTTACTATTGTCATTCATGTTATTGTTAATGATTTAATGTTGACGATTAGTTAACATACAATGTAAAATAACTTTACCATATACAAAATTGCTATTGTTAGTTAAAAAATATTTTTTCAATCTTAATAAAAAAAAGTTTAGTTAATCTTAACATTTATAATTATTCTTAAATATCACTTAATAAATATTTAAAATATAAAAATAAAAAAACTAAAAGCTTGCAAGTCGAGTTCCCAAGTTTATGACCATCTACTTTTTGAGTTCAAGCTTGATTTGATAAAGAGCTCGACCCCAAGTCGAGCCTTACTCAAGCCAACTCGTCTCATGCAACTACAACCTGCAAAGTTCAAATAAATTTTCAAACCAAAGCATAAGCCGCAAAAGGAAAGATGACAGAAATTGTGGGATTTTAGCTACCATCCTATGAGGCTTTTGCAAGCAATTCTCTTGTGTTGTATCTAATTAACAAATCAAACATTGTAAAAAATTAATCAGCATCGGAATCCTATGAAATTTTTATTTAGCGAAAAAACCCTCCGTCAAAGGAGTTCATGACAAGCGCCTGGAATGATTAGTTTTTTAAAGGCAAATTGCCCATTTTACCTACAAAAAATATGGCAAAAAACCCCTGTGTTAAGAAAATTGACAAGAAAACTTGCATTATGTAAATTAGCAAGGAAATAAGAAGGTAAGAATGAGATATATCATTTCACGGTTCTCTATAGTGTAAACAAATGGTAGGCGGTGAGATAACTATTTTTTTCACAGAATTTTATTTGTTAACTAATTTTTTTATAGGTCTGATTTGTTGATTACGTATAACACTGTGGCATTTAGAAAAAAAAAAGAGGAAAAAAGAAAAAAAGAAAAACTCTGTATGTTATTCTGCATCTCTAAATCGAGCCAAGGAATCTAGAATGTCATCTCAACTAGATGGACTTATTTTTCTGAATTCTGTTGCTCAATACTCATAAAATTGGTTTCTCTGGGACCAAGAGAAGCTCAAGTTTCTCGTGGCTGCTTATAAATTAATCTATAAATTACCGAAAGTATATAATGTTCTGGACGCTTATCCATTCATGTCCAATTTCAGGCAGCAAAAAGGACATCAGCTTCCTAAAAAACCTGCCAGGCGCACAAGATAGTCTCCACATTTTCAATGCAGATCTTGAAAATCCAGACAGCTTCGAAGCAGCAATAGAAGGATGCATCGGAGTGTTTCACGTTGCTCACCCGTTTGACTTCGAAAACAAAGAAACAGAAGAAATGATCACGAACAAATCTGTTGAGGCAACCTTAGGCATTCTAAAAGCATGTCTCAACTCAAAGACGGTGAAAAGAGTGGTGTATACTTCTAGTGCATCAACTGTAATATGGAATGAAAATGGTCCGGATGTATTCGACGAGTGGTGGAGTGATTTGGATTATGTCCGAAAGATGAATCTTGTTGGAGCCTCTTATTGTGCGTCCAAGACAGCTGCTGAAAGAGCTGCTCTTGAATTCGCTAGAGTAATTCGTTGATGTTGTGAGTGTGATTCCGACATGGAAACTTGGTCCCTTTGTTTCTCCTCGTTGCCCTGGATCTGTGAGGTCGTCGATGGCTATGATTATGGGTATGTTTCTTGGTCTTGTACACAAATTTGGCTTTTTGGCAAAAAAGGAAACATGTGTGTTAAGGTAATGTGAGGTTTGAGTACTTCTGATGCTAAGTACAAATTAGGATCCCTTATTTCAAAATGGAATTTCGTCTCTTATTTCTTGCATTTTGTGCAAGCAAATGGAATAGGAGATGAAATGTAAATTGGAATAAAAGATCCAAAGTGATTAAATATTGATTGTAGGGGGTTCGTTACATTTTCAATATTTTGATAATCATAGCAAATCTCAGGAGGTGTTGTGGTAATAATCCTTACTAATAATTTTGGGACTTATAGCCCAGTGGTGTCAACTCTCAAGTCTAGTTAACATCATTGAGTCAATGTACGTAGCCTCATCGTATGGTCAAGTTGGAGTAGGTCAAACGGTATAGCGATTCAACCTACATAAGAAAGCAAGGATTTTGGAATGTTTGAGAATTTTGTTTTAGTAGCAAGGATGCACTAGTGATTTTAGTCCCCTCATTAACTCTCAGACAATCAAATCAATCATTGACACGAACAAATATGTTGTCATAATCTTTTGCAGGAAACGAGAACCAAATCCAATATCCTAAGAATACCCCTTTTGTTCACACGGATAATGTTGCAAGTGCACACATATTTCTCTTTGAATATCCAGAAGCCAAAGGGAGGTACATTTGCTCTGCGGTTGAAATCACTTTTGATAAGCTAATCGAATTTCTTTCCCAGCGGTATCCTCAGTTTCAAATCTCGAACAATGAGTAAGTTAACTTGCGACAGCTTTTGCCAGTTTTTTGTTATAAAGTCACAAGCACAAAGCTCTAAAGTGATTATTGCCCTTTATCTTGCAGTTCTTTAATTGATGAAGTAGTTAAAACCAAAAGCCTTTCATCAAAGAAGCTGCTGGATACTGGTTTTAGGTATAAATATGGACTTGAGGATATATTTGATGAAGTAATTGAGTGTTGCAAAAAGAAGGGATTTCTATGATTGTGCTGTTTTCATGTCTTGAAGCTTCTCTTGTGGTGCTTTTATAACTTCTATGTGTGATTGTGTTGTTTTCATGTCTCAGAGCTTTTCTTGCGGTGCTTTTTGAATTCTATAACTTTTGTGTGTGATTATGTAAATATATGATCAATTTCAGTATTTTTATCTCTAGCAACATTTGTTTTTGTCATGTAGAAATTTATAGAATAGTATTTAGAAAATGGTGTTTTGTAAGTAAGCTGGAAAATATGATAGCGGAGTTAAAAATGTAATAGATGTTTATTTATATTTTGGGTGGGAAATAGAAATAGTTTTAAGAATTGAAATAATGAGACAATTTTTAATTTCGATGTCAAACCCATTACCCTTTTTTTGGGTGAATGAAGAGAAATTTGTTTTACTAATTTATTTTAGATATAATTATAATTTTAAAACTTATAAACAATTGACTTGTCTTGAAAATTGGAAGAGGTTAATTTGTAAAATAGCTAATAAAAGTAAGAACTAAGAGCATTCGGGAGATTAGGAGAAATACATTTTCCATTCAAAAAATACTCATGTTTGGATATGTTTTCTATAGGGGAGGCTCATTTTAAAAAACATATTCGGGAGAAATACTGTTATGAACGTTTGATCTGTTTTCTTCCTCTATTCCAGGCTAGACTGTAATTATGCAGTGATTCAGTCCCTTGTTTGTAATCATGAGTTCTTACTTACTTCGTTGTCCACCTTTTGTTTCCTTTTGAAGCAACTTGTGCAGTGCCAATCTCAAATTCTGCTTGTTTTTTAATACCCCTGACTGCTTTTACCTTGCTCCACCATCTTTAATATATGCGAGGTATGGAATTTTCTCATATCACTAGGAACAAGTTTCATTCCTAGTGGACCTCAAATGTGATAGGCTGACCCGTCCAATCTAATGCCTAAGCCCAATCATCTGCTATGCAGTGAACAAATGAGCTATCGTTGTGATACATATTATTTGAGTCATTTATTATCCACATAATGAGTTTGCTGTCACAACTTTTCCATGAGATCAATCAAACTAAAGTGTACCACCATTGGAATGTTTTGTCCGTGGTATATGGTTGCTGTCAAAAGAGAGAACCCACCTCCATAATCTATATTTAAATATGTAATTTGAAAAGTTTATATTTGAGTATAAGAGTGTTTTAGATTCCCACGTTTGAAATTTTTCCTTAAATGGGGATCGTATATAGTATTCTTATATCCACTTCTTTTTCTTTAATGTGGTTTAATTTTGTTTTGTTTTGTCTTTTTCCTCGTCCTCTTCTTCCTTTTCTTTCTTTCTTTTTTTCTTTTTCCTTTTTTTCTTCCTTCCTATTGTACACAACCTGCATAGCAACTCCTTTTTGGTGTGAGCACAAGAGCCTGTCTTGCCTATCAAGTGATTTTGGGTTCTCTAGCAAGACTAAATTATCATAAGATTCAATAAAGGTCACAATCTAAGGCGGGTATTGATTTAGACTATGAAAACAAGTTGGGCGGGACTCAAAGTGGTGGTAGTTCGTATATATGAGGAGTGAGTCATATATGTGAGGGATAAGTTCTGATATTCAAAATGTGAGAATACCAAAAATGATATCTTGTTCTTATTGGGAATGGAGGTATGTATAGGGATTTGACTATATGATCTTGTAATATTAGTCCGTTGGCATCATCTTGATTGCCCACGTGGTTAAATTTCATGGTGGAGATTGATAAGTTCATATGATTCAAATCACAAGTCTGCCCAATTCGTGATAGGAGACACATGTCCTGAGTTGGCCTTAGCTTGCAAGGGTGTGTAAGACTTTTCCCACTTCTAGAGCCTCTAATTTGAGGATAGCTATTAGTCAAAGAGCAAGCTTATATTATATTCTTGTCAGTGTGCCTTCGCTCTCTAATGAGTCATTAATGGCTAGTTCATTGCAGCAACCTTCTCATGGCATACATCAAAGTATCAATTAAATTAAAGTGTGCAACTATTGTGGATTTAGAGTATTGCAGATTATCTTTCTGTGTCATAGTTACTGCCAAAAGCGCAAGCCCGCCACTTTAGTCGTGCAATATCTAATTTGAAAAGTTTATATTTGACTATATGAACTTTTAGATTCTTAAGTTAATGGTGCAAGATTATGATTATGTGCTTTTTGTCTCTCATTACTAAAAAATTATTCATGTACTCAGTGTTATCTTTTCATGAGAAATCAATTTGGCTAATTAAAAGGTCTCTTCTTGCACCTATGTGCACAGTTGGAAGAACTCTCCTAAATTTCTTTCCCCTAACACTCTCACTAAACATTGGTCCATAATCCATCACCATAACCTTACCGAAATCCAAATCAGACTAAAACCCTTTTACCATATAGATAATTGATTCACACATTATTATCACAAGTGCCTTCGAATTGACTCGCCAAGCCCAGTTGCGTGAACCGGTGATCCTAGCGAGGGTGATGTCTCTTGATCAAATGTGGTTTGTGTTGCATTTTAACCCTAAATCAAGAGTGGATTCGAGACCGTGAGGGTATTCACATTAATTTGGGGATGATCCCTGCAAAAGAATATATATATATATATACATATGTATTAAAAAAAAAAAAGTCATCAAACCGACAAATACTTTAGAAGAAGTTCACATGTTAATCTCATCATAGTCATTGTATAGGGCTCTCTTTCACCCCTCAAAAAGTCAAAAGATCAACATGATATTCCTTCTCCTCCCACATTTCCAAATGACATGTGCATAGTTGACAATCTCTCTTTTTATAATGTTAATAATTAATGAACTAATTGATATAATTAAAAAAAAAAATACTTGGTATATATAATATTCATACACTATACACAGACATATTATTGCTTATATTCTAAGGTAAATTAAAAATTATAAGGACATATACTTGTCATGTCTTCACATGATTATGTTCTCTCATTATTATATTATTTGCTTCTTGATTCTCATGATATGAGATATACATATAGAATTTAAAAATAAATAATGGCTGTTCAGATTCATGAAAAATTTGTCAAAGCCGGCAAGTAAGGTATAAATATCACTGACGGTGCATATTCCATCACACAGAAATGCCTCTTTTCTTTTATTTTATTTTATTTTTCCCCCCTTATTCCACCACACAAAAATGCACATTTCGTGGACGTAGGCATAATTGATGACTCTTATAAATATATATTGTATTGTCACTACAATAAAATATTCTATTTACTAATGAAAAATTTAATGCAAATTTAAATATTCATCACAAATTGTTTTGTCACAAATTCGTTAATATATATTTTGTTACTAATTAATTTTATGATAGAAAAAAAGGTCCATCATGGAACTAACTTTTATGATGAAATTTTCCATCACAAATTAAAATTGTTATAAGAATTAATTACAAGTTCATTACAAGTGTTATAATTCACACATATTTTGTTCATTTTTTAAATCCATTAGGAATTTGTCATAAATCATCACAAATATCATCTATTTTTAATGAAATCTTATCCTTTACAAATATTTCATTATTGAATAAGTGTTTTCTTGTAGCGGGTGCATCCCTTTTGTTGGATTTAAAATATTGGTCAGTATCTCATCTACTGATTTTTCAATATCAATTTGTTAAGACCTCCATTTTGTTTTATAAAAGACTTTGTTCTGATCATTAATAAATCAACAAAGATCATATATGCATATATAATTAGTTTTTTGGAACGTTAAACGCAAAACAAGTTTTATTAAACTTAGGACGCCTAGACAATTTTGCCCCTACCTTATATATACCTCCATCGCCTTTATTTATTTATTTATTCCTTCCACCCACATTTGTCAAACAAGAGCTGAGTAAAAAATGAATGAAAAATTTTCAGGTGACGCTGAAAATTCACCGTGAAAATTATGAAGTGTTATCCTAGTAGTAAGGTGGAAGACTCATGATTCTAGAGGTTATGCGCTCGATTCTCACTGGTATGTAGAGCTATTTTTCTACCATATATTTGTTAAAAAATTTCTATTGTGTAATTGGGGGACGTTAAGAGCTTCATTTATTATTGTATTTGATCATTAATGGTTATTGATGTATGGTGAAGTATTCATTCATTGTATCGATAATTTCCTTGACAAAAAAAAAAAAAAGAAAGAAAGAAAGAAAGAAATACCAATTTTATGGGAAGAAGAATTGAGAAAATGACATGCATGTCCATAGTTGACTCTTTCATTTTTTTTTTTTTTTAACCTATTATCAATTAATATGGTAGGTGAACGGTACCAAAAAAAATATATGGTGGAAAGGGGCAAAGCAACCAGAAAACAAGTACAATAGCATTGTACTATGATTGGGTGGTCCGATTTTTCCGGGCGAGATGACTTTTGGACAAGCTAAGACCTATATTATAGTGTTAAGATATTAATTAATGAAACTAATTAATATTATAGTCAATAATCAATAAAAGATAATCGACAACGAGATCATCATACATTCCAAATTTATTATTTTTCAAGCTTTTATCCAGCTTAATTAAGTACAAAAACCTAATCGATAGTTGTTAGGATGAATCACACGTGGGACTATATTATAGTATTAAGATGTTAATTAATGGAAACTAATTAATATAATAGTCAATAATCAATAAAAGATAATCGACAACGAGGTCACCATACGTTCCAAATTTATTATTTTATAAGCTTTTATCATAATTTCATATATTAAAACTATAAGAATACACCCTTTCACTAATGGAAAATTTGTAACAAATAAGATATCATTAAAAATAGACGATATTTGTGATAAATTTATAACGAATTCCTAATGGATTTGAAAAAATGAGCAAAATATGTATAAATAATGGTATTTATGATAAACTTTTAATTAATTTCTATAACAATTTTCTAGGTTGTGATGGAAAATTTCAACACAAAAATTAGTTTAGTGACTTATTTCAATTCTATCATAAAATTAATTATTGACAAAGTATATATTAATGAACTTGTGATAAAGTATATATTCAATTTGTATTGAATTTTTTGGTCAGCGAATGGAATATTTTCTCGTAGTGTAAATAAACCAATATTCCCAAATTATTAGGAAGAGAGCAAAAAATCGTTCATTACTGCTCAAGTCAGGGTTAATTACACTTTTCGTCCTGTATGTTTGCCACTTTTCGATTTTGATCCTGTAAGTTTTGAATTTTAAATTTTCGTCCTATAACTTTACAAAAATTCGTATTTTTGGTCCTATACCACCGGAATCCTACGTGGCACGCCGGAAATCCCACGTGGCACGCCGAAAAAAACACGTGGCCATCGGAAAAAACACATGTCCGGCGAAAATACACATGCCACGTTGGACTAAATAGTGATTCCGGTGGCACAGGACTAAAAATGCAAATTTTTGGAAAGTTATAGGACGAAAATTCAAAATTCAAAACTTACAGGACCAAAACCGAAAAGTGGCAAACATACAGGACGAAAAGTGTTATTAACCCGCTCAAGTCATCAAGTGCGAAAAATGTAAAATTAATTCTAACGAAGTGAAATGCATATGGAAATACTTTTGAATGAGTAATTCCTCGTGATATGATTTCCCCATGAGGGAATTAGACTAATTAAAAAGTGACATTTCTATAAATACTTGATTAAAGTTGAAAAAATAAATTACGTGTTTAACTTGGCTTCCAATTTCTGCAACCCAGACTAACAAGGCGTTTGACTAAGCTTATTTAAAACATCTTATAAATTCCTACATTTTATAAAATGTTTTTGGAGCTTATAAGACGTTAGATCTTATTTTAAAATTAATTTATTAAAGTGTTTGGATAAAATAAGATTTTTTTAGATTATAAGATACTAGTAATGTCAATTTTGTAATTAAAATGGTTAAAAATGAAAATGAATGTGAAGCTTTTAAAAATAAGTTAGGATTTCCTTACTTTTTAAAAATGAGCTTATAATCTCCTAACATTTTATTTTGAAAAGTAATAAGATCTTTTGTGAAAAATCTTACCAAACACTTTGTAATATCTTATAAGCTCTTAAACATCCTATAAGATATTTTGAAGAGCTTATAAGCTCACCCAAACACCCTCTAAGTAAGCCAGTCGCTAATCCTTGGTACAAATTAAATAGTGATGGTGCGTCTAAAGGGAATCCTAGTATTGCACTTCATACATTTCTTGGATGTAAGGCAAAGACAACGTGTTTTGCGGAACTTTTTGCGACCTAGAAATTAAGGGCTTCGACTTTGTATTGAGCGTCAAATACGTAATATCTAGTTGGAGGTTGATGCATTGACTGCTATTCATTTGATCATAACACAAAGTGGGCATTGGTCATTCCATCACAAAGAGGGCATTGGTCATTCCATCATGCTCTTATTCAACATCTTATCAAATGAGTGAAAATTTGTCTAATGCATATCATGTGATATGGTAATCAGCGTGCTGACTTCTTGGCATATCTTACACGCCTCAACATGATTTGCAGGAACGGTCATGAATATTGAAACATAGCCACCCGTTAGTTTTGTTACAATGTCATGGAGCGGTTGCAACCATTCCACAAGTGAACAAAAATACTAAAACAATGTAATAATTGCCATTTTGTTAACGGCGAACGTGCCTCAAACAAAGTTCCGCTATTCTTCATCTAGGGGTGCTTGAAGGGAAGATCTTTGGCCTTATTAGATTCGACAAACTTAATTTTCATTATTTTCGATTTCAGCATTGTAACTAGGAGAATTTTCTTCTTCCTTATTCTTGTAACATTCCTCATTTTCATGTAATTTATGAGTAAGGGTCCCGGGTCCGCCTAATCCCCACATTAGCACAGGTAGCTTTTCAGCAAATGAAAGAAAATTGTGAATATGATTCTCAAATTCTCATAACCCCAAAGATTATAAGTTCAATTATGAGTCAAGGTGTAATGATTGAATGTATTAATTTCTTCTTAGAAAAATATGAATACATTAACAAATACCTTTCTTTTTCTTTTTTTGGATGAGATAATTAACAAATACTTTACATAATTGTGCATTTGATGTGAACCTGACCAATAAATTTTTGCCCATGTGTTGCAAAAGATCTTTCTCAGTGAGTCAGCAAAAGTGACTCCATCTATGCGATTATATAAACAAAAGTGAAAAATACAGGAATGCCCTCCATCTTTGCGATTATATAAGCGGATGGCTGGCTTCATATGCATCACAACGAGAGAGAGAGAGAGATGGAAGAAAGTGAGAAGAAGAAGGGAAAAGTATGTGTAACAGGTGGAACAGGTTACGTGGCGTCATGGCTCATCATGAGGCTTCTTCAACATGGCTATACTGTCAACACTACTGTTAGGTCCCAATCTGCTGGTTAGCTCAATTATTCCTCTTGTCTCTATGTGTTTTTAAAAAATATACGGCTTTAGGATTTTAGTTTTCTGGATTTTTACTTACAAGGGACATGTGTTCAATTGGTTCTGGCAAGTTGGAGTTGGTCTTTAAGAGGGTCTATGTTTTGTTCAAACTATGTATGTAAAAGTATGTATGCAACATTTGCAAGAAACCCGTGTTAAGAAAATTGACAAGAAAAAATCTGTATTATGTAAATTAGCAAGAAAGTAAAAGGGCTAGTAATGTCATTTTGCAGGTGCAAATAAATGGCAGGAGGCAGTGAGATAATTATTTTTTTTATGGAATTTTATTTACTAATTAATTTTTCATAAGCATGAGGGGGAAAAAAAATGAAAAACCTCTATTATCGTATTCTGCATCTCTAAATCAAGCCAAGTGGACTCATTTTGCTGAACTCTGTTGCTCATCCTCATAAAATTGGCTTCTCTGGGACCAAGGAAAGCTCAAATTTCTCGTGGCAGCTTTAATCTACAGATTATTGAAAGTATATAATGTTCTAGACACTTATCATTCATGCACAATTTCAGGCAGCAAAAAGGACATCAGCTTCCTAAAAAACCTACCGGGCGCACAAGAAAATCTCCACATTTTCAATGCAGATCTTGAAAATCCAGACAGCTTCGAAGCAGCAATAGAAGGATGCATCGGAGTGTTTCATGTTGCTCACCCAATGGACTTTGAAAACAAAGAAACTGAAGAAATGATCACGAACAAATCTGTCAAGGCAACCTTAGGCATTCTGAAAGCATGTCTTAATTCAAAGACGGTGAAAAGAGTGGTGTATAGTTCTAGTTCATCGACTGTAATGTTTAATGAAGATGGTCCAGATGTAGTGGACGAGAAGTGGTGGAGTGATTCGGATTATGTCAGAAAGATGAATCTTGTTGGAGCTTCTTATTGGGTATCCAAGACGGCTACTGAAAGGGCTGCTCTTGAATTTGCGGAGAGTAATCCGTTGGATGTTGTCAGTGTGATTTTTCCATGGACACATGGTCCCTTTGTTTGTCCTGGTTGCCCTGGATCGGTGAAGTCGTCGCTGGCTATGATCATGGGTATGTTTCTTGGTCTTGTCCTCAAATTTGGCTTTTTGGAAAACAAGGAAACATGCGTGGTAAGGTAATGTAAGGTTTGAATACTTCTGATGCTGTCTAGGTCCGGATTAGCTTTATTTCAAAATAAAATTTCATCTCTTATTTCTTGTATTTTGTGTATACAAATGGAATAAGAGATGAAATACGAATTGGAATAGAAGATCCAAAGTGATCAAATACTGATTGTAGAGGTCATTACGCTTTCAATATTTTGATAATTGTAACAAAACTCAGGGAGGTGTTGTCGTGTTGAGGTAGTAATCCCTATTAATAATTTCGGGACTTATAGCTCAATGGTGTCAGCTCTCAAGTCAACATCATTGAGTCAATCCACATAGCCTCATCGTATGGTCAAGGTGTAGCAGGTCGAATAGCATAGTGATTCAACCAACATAAGAAAGCAAGGATTTTGGAATGTTTGAGAATTTTGCTAATGGAAGCAGGGACACACTAGTGATTTTAATTTATGTTACTCATCATCCCATCATTAACTCTCAGACGATCAAAGGAATCATCGACACAAACTGACATGTTGTCATAATCTTTCGCAGGAAACGAGAACCAAATCAAATATCCTGAGAATATCCCTTTTGTTCACACAGATGATGTGGCAAGTGCACATATATTCCTCTTTGAATATCCAGAAGCCAAAGGGAGATACATTTGCTCTGCTGTTGAAATCACTTTTGATAAGCTAATTGAATTTGTTTCCCAGCGGTATCCTCAGTTTCAAATCTTGAACAAAAAGTAAGCTAACTTGCAACAACTTTTGCTAGTTTTTTGTTATAAAGTTAAAAGAGAAAGGCTCTAAAGTGATTATTACCCTTTTTCTTGCAGCTCTTTAGCTGATGCAGTTAAAATCAAAAGCCTTTCATCAAAGAAGCTGCTGGATACTGGTTTTAGATATAAATATGGACTTGAGGAAATGTTTGATGAAGCAATTGAGTGTTGCAAAAAGAAGGGAATTCTGTGATTGTGTTGTTTTCATATCTTAGAGATTATTGTGGCGCTTTTTTGATTCTGTAACGTCGTTGTGAACTTATATAAATAAATGATCAACTTCAGTATTTCTCCAAGAAATCTCTGGTGATGTTTGTTTTCGTTTGTACAATTTTGTCAATAATAGTATATATTAAGTAGGTTGGGCAATGTAATAGTAGTGTCAAGAATGTGATGGATATCTGTTTATACTTTGGGTGATAAGTAGAAATAGTTTTGATGATTGAAGTAATGTTTGATTATGTTTTGAAGGAGACAATTTTTAGTGTAGTTATCAATTCAATTATTTTTTAATGTAATGAATGAAGAGAAATTTGATCTAATAAGTTTGAAATGCAAGGTGCCTTCATTTTTATGCTTTCTATTAAAACTAATATGTATAACATTTGAATTTTTTCTCAAAAGAGTTAGTATAGAACTCTCTGCCGATGATCAAATGCAGTGGGCTGACCCATACTGTATAATGTCCGCCAAACCCAATGCTCTCTTCTTCTCTTTCGATCGCACGCAACAGCACCAGCAAAGCAATTCCTTTTTGCCTTTCTTCTCTCTCTTCTTCTCTTTCAATCGCACACAACAGCACCAGCGAAGCAATTCCTTTTTGGTGTGAGCATAAGAGTCCCTCAAAGATGAAGCTTGTCAATATAACGTCATTAACGTGGCATCGTTGTGGAATATCTGATTTGAGTCATAGTTATTATTCAAATAATAAGTTGGCTTGCTTCTTTAATATTTCCCTAGTTTTAATCAAACTAAATTATGCCACCATTGTAGAATATTTTATTTCTATCATAGTTATTATCAAAAGGGTGAGTTCATCATCGTAACTTTTGTCAGATTTTGTAATTTGAAATGTTAATATTTGAATACATGAGTCTTTTAAATTCCTAAGTAGTTTGAAATGATGACAATGTCCAAATATCTTTTAATACTAGGAAAAATGTTCATCTATGTAGAGTCATTTTTTAACTATATCAAAGTTTGCATTGTGACGCTGGTATTAAATTTTAATTCATAAAAAAAGAAGGAAAATATCTAGAGTCATTTTTCATGGGATATTATTTGGTAGAAGTCCATTTTTGCATTTATGTGTTTGTATTGAAATATTAAATCGAATTTACTTGTTACAAAAGAATGCAATATGTACAATTATTAGCTATACATTTTTGGATGTTCAATTTGGAGTTCTTTTCATGAATTAAGAATTCGATTTAGAATTCTCTTCATAGTTAAGAATTCAAATTGAAATTCTCTTCAAATATTGACCAATCAAAGAGTCATACTTATAATAATTGGAGTAGTTTTTTAACTATTCTGTCTTCCTTTAGCCAATTTTTTCTTCTATATATATGGATTGTCTCAGTGAATGTTACAAGTGAAGTGAGACAATTAGCAGAAAATTGAGAGTGTAGAGTTGTAACTTTTTTCAGCAGCCTCTTTTGTTCCTATCATATGGTTGTATTTTTATCTTTTTTAATATTTGAGAGTTTATTTAGAAAAATATTGCCAGAGAGCCTATCAGAAGCTTCCAACGTTTGGGCATTTTTCAATAAAGTGAGAGTGAGAATAAATTAACCCTCTTATCTCTTATCCTAATTTCCTCTTTCAACAGGGCTATACTGTCAACACTACTGTTAGATCCCAACCTGCTGGTTAGTTCAATTAACCCTCTTTTCCCTTTTTCTTGACGATATGAAAAAATGCATTTTCTATTTAAAAAGTATTCATGCTTGAATATGTTTTCTGTAGGGATGGCTCATTTTGCAAAACATATCTAAACAAGGCTTTACACAAAATTATAAGTTAGATCTACAGAAAATATCCTAAAATTGATAAATGTGTGATATCCCCATATAGGAAAATAAAGAAGACCATCACCACTATATAAGCATGGCCGAGGAATTTATGTTCAACCATTAGATATCCCTTTTAAATAAGTTGTTCATAACTCAATTTTAGGTTGTGCACGGTAGATTTTTAGACAAATCTCATGTCCTAGGCCCTTGGACCCGGGGCATGACAAAACGTGTTTGGGGAAACCGCCATGCGTTCGCACACCCTTTCATGAGCAACTTCTGATCTTGAATCATGTTTTAGTTTGGCTACACCCAAAGCGTAAGCTACAACATCCGAATACGCAAACAGCTGTGGAAGTTTGAAACCCCCCCTCCTTTTTCAAGCAAGACTGTAATTATACAGTGATTCAGTTCCCTAATGTTGGTCTTGTGGTTATGAGTTCTCTCCAAATTTATGTACCACATGTTGTTTTCCTTTAGAAACAACTTTTGCAACATCAATCTTTTAACTCCACCTATTCTTTAACATCCGACTGACTTTACCTTTCTCCATCCTCTTTAACATATACAAATTTTGAAAATTTTTCTTAAATGGGTGGTATAAAACTTTCTCATATGACATATCAGTAGGAAAAATTTCATTCCTAGTACTTCTCAAATGTAGTAGGCTGATCCATCCGGTCTACACTCCAGGCTCAATGATCTTCTAAGCCTGGCCCATATCTGAACAATGAGCCCAAGTCTTATAATATAGTGAGTGTGTGTAATAAGAAAAAGTAGAGAAATTAATCTCATCATAGGTTTAGTACGGATCCAAGCAATAATCATCAAGATATTTCTTCTCCCTCACAATTTGGAATCCACGTGTCACCAAATCTAAACAGAAAAAGAAAAAGAAAGAAAGGAAACAAATCAAGAAAGGTGCTGCCATGGACGTGAATTAGTTTTAACAAAACACTGTGAACTAGTCTCTCAATCAACACACAAACAGAGAAACAGCAGAAAGAGATGTAAGAAAGTGAGAGTGAGAAGAAGGGGAAAGTGTGTGTAACAGGTGGAACAGGTTTTGTGGCATCGTGGCTAATTATGAGGCTTCTTCAACATGGCTATGCTGTCGACACTACTGTTAGGGCCCCGATCATCTGCTGGTCAGTTAATTTAATCCTCCTTCCTCTATGTGTGTGTGTGTGTGTCTGTGTTTTTTTTTCTTAAAAAAGAAAAAAGAAAAAAGGAAGATCGTATGTAATTTGAAAAGTTTATGTCTAGCTATATGAACTTTTAGATTCTTAAGTAAATGGTGCAAGATTATGATTACGTGCTTTGTGTCTCTCATTACTAAAAAATTATTCATGTACTTGACGTTATCTTTTCATGAGAAATTTATTTGGTTAATTAAAAGGTCTCCTCTTGCACCTATGTGTATAATTGGAAGAACTCTCCTAAATTTTTTTCCCCAAACACTCTCACTAAACATTGGTCCATAATCCTTCACCATAACCTTACCGAAATCCAAATCAAACTAAAGCCCTTTTACCATATAGATAATTGATTGACACACTATTATCACAAGTGTTTTCAAACGGACTTGCCAAACTTGGTTGTGCAGGCCTGTGATCCTAGCGATGGTGACGTCCCTTGGTCGAAGGTAATTTGTGCTACATCCTAATCCTAAATCGAGGATGGATTTGAGACCGTGAGGGTATTCAGATTAATTTGGAGATGATCCCTGCAAAAAAATATATATTTGAAAAAAAAACAAAAAGAAAAAAGTTAGCAAACCGACAAATGCTTTAGAAAAAGTTCACATGTTAACCTCATCATAGTCATAGTATAGAGTTCTCTCACCCCTCAAGAGTCAAAGATCACCATGATATTTCTTCTCCTCCACATTTCCAAATCCACGCGCGCGACTTAGTCTAAGCAGAAGAAAAAAATAATAAATAAATAACCAAATCAAGAATGGTGCTGCCATGGAAGTTACTTAGGTTTAACACACACACATACACACAGAGAGAGAGAGAGAGAGAGAGGGGGATGGAAGAAAGTCAGAATAAGAAGGAGAAGAAGGGAAAAGTATGTGTAACAGGTGGAACAGGTTTTGTGGCATCATGGCTTATTATGAGGCTTCTTCAACATGGCTATACTGTCAACACTACCGTTAGGTCCCAACCTGCTGGTTAGTTCAATTAATCCTCTTTTTCCTATGTTTTTTTTTAAATATATATATATATACGTGGCCATTTTTTATTATTTTTTATTTTATATATATATATATATACGTGGCCATTTTTTATTATTTTTTATTTTTTAAACTATATATGGATTTTTAGGATTTTAGTCTTTTCGATGTATTTTAGACATGCTATGGGTTCAATTGATAAAGGCAACTTAGAGTTGGTCTTTAAGAAGGTTAAGTTTTGATTCAAAGCATGCATATGAAATTTGCAAGAGTTGCATATAAATGAGTTGAGCCGTTAGTGCTCTATCTTGAACTTGATTTTGAACCCAACAAGCTTGTAAAATAAAGTTTGAATTCAATAAGCTTGAGTACGAATACTATGACTTAATGGCTTAAATTATCTTAAATTAATATTTTTATATTTTTTAGTTTTTTACTATTGTCATTCACGTTATTGTTAATGGCGTAATGTTGACCATTGCGGATTAGTTAACATATAATATAAAACAACTTTATGATACACAATAATTGCTATTGTTGGTAAAATAATATGATTTTTGTCTTAAGTTAAGTTAATTTTAACATTTATAGTTATTAATAAATACCCCTTAGCTGCTGATGAGCCCTAGCCTAGTTCATAAGGTCATGAGTTCGATTTTCCCCGAATGCTAGTTGAGCATTTTATTCT